>JANVCC010000060.1:6543876-6640067 GCA_025345505.1 Todiramphus chloris collaris
TGCAGCCGCTGCTTGGTTACCCTTTACACCCCGTGCCTCTTCTTGCACCTGGTGCCCACCCCGCGCCCAGGGAAGGTTCTATTTACCCTCCCTTCACCCCCTGTCCCCCCACCCCATAGCCACTGCACGGAGCCCCTTTGGAAGCCCGTGTCCCCTCTCCCTTGCAGCCGGCTTACAGGGCATCCCCCTGCAACCACTGCACCCCACCGCACCCCGTGTGTGATGCCTCCCCTGTGCTCTGAGCCCCCTGCACCCATTACACTGTTTCCACCTGCACCCTGGTGTGATGGCCCAACTTTCCCCCAGCCCAGTATCCGCGGGGGGATGGCTCTAGCAGTTTTCATACGGGGATGGTGGTTTCTCGGGCACTGAGGAAGGTCTGGCCTCTCAAAGGCTCTCTACCTGTGATGGATCCACGCAAGCTTCTGCCAGCAAGTGGGGTAAAATGGCACGTTTGGAGTAAGAGCAATTACTGAGGACGGGGACACGCTCAGGAATGCTTTAGGGGCTGCTCTGCGTCGGCAGCAGGTGGAGGGTTGACTTCATTGCGGAGGTTTGCACAGTGTGGGCATCGTTCTGGTCCCGCTTCTCTGCTCACAGGTGCCTGCTCGGTTTACAGGGAGGTGACAGGTTTTAGCAGGCAGGAAGGACTTCGGTCACGTCCCTGCCCGGTCATGATGCCAGCAGGTCTGTACAGCTTCACACCATGTCCTCTGAGAGGGGAGAGATGGAGGTTTTTCTCTTGGAGGAGGAAAAGTTTCTTGTAGCTGATAGCAGTGGTAGCTTAGAGAAACCTCACGGCTACATCAAACTCGGGTGCCGGACAGCTGGCTGTGGCAGAGCGCCAGTGGCTGAGCAGTCCTGGGGCTGGACACACCGCTTTGGAGAATTTCCCTAAAATGCAGCGGATTTCAAAACACCGTCTGTGCGCTGCTGTGCAGGAGGGGGAGGAAGGATTTGCAGCACGGTGGGGTTACCTAGCGAGCGGGGCTCACACGGAGCAGTGTGCCAGGGCACTGCCGCTTCCGCTGAGGCTCGGCCGCTTGCTCCCGCTCCACGCTCAAACACCTGCCGGGAAGGACAAAGCGTGTCATTCCCTGTTGGCTCCTAGCAGAATAGAAAATGTGGGGAAGATAAGGCACATCTGCATCATTATGGTACGTTTGCTTTCCTCTATAACCAAGTGTTAAAGCCAGAATTAATATTTCATGCAAACAGCACACAAATTGATGTATTCTGCCCCAATCAATTTGACTCAAGCTCCAGTTCTGACCTGCTTTTACCCTTGCTACTGTACATGCTGCACTCAGCTTTTACAGGTTAAATGTTAGTACTCGAGGGGGCTTATTAGTTATCACTGACAACTTTCAAGCATTAAGGTACCTTTTTTTGTCCTAGACTGGATTTGAGCAGTAGAATCAAAAGGTGCCTGGGATGGTGAGAGCAGTGCAGAAGTGAAGCGCAGGAGAAGGGAACTGGAGAGCCCTACGTTAAGACCAAGCCCTGTTTATGCTGGGGAGTACAGAGTAGATGATGCCACATGGGTGCCTGGGTGATTTCTCCCCTCTGGTGGGTGTGCTTGCTGGGGCAATTCCATCTCTCTGGCTTGAGACGGTGCTGGTGGGATTACAAAGGGGCTGACTGTTAAGCAGGTTTGTGCTTTTGCCCTCTAATAAGCAACAGGGAGCAGAAAATGCCAGATATTTTCAGAGGTGTTTGTCAGGAAAATACCACTACGTGGGAAGTGAGAGCTTTCAGAAAAATTATTTGACTTCCACTTTATGAAGCAACTAAGAAATTAAAGATCTGTGATGCATTTCAACCAAATATTTGAAAACTAGGAAGCATGAAACCATGGCAATAGAAAGCTCCGCTAACCTTTGAAAATTATATCCAGCAATTCTCTGCAGTAAATAGAGCACAATGTCAACAGAGCTTTTATGTCCCAAATACACCCCCACTCACCTTGAAACTGAGAAGCTTTCAACGCCGAGCAGGACTGTACCTCTGATCTGCATCCTCCGCTCCACTCCTGCTATAGGTTTGTGTTAAATGAAACGGTGACGCTGGGCCAAATTAAAGTTCAGCAAAACGAAAGAGGGCTATAATTCAAAGGCAGTTCTTGTTAGAGTGCTGCCCAAAGCAATATAATATTGAATGATTCTCCAGATTTCATTACTAGTGGAATATCCTGCCCAGTTTATAAATCTAGCTTGATTATTAATGTTTTTATTGTTCTCCATTAGCTCTAACAAAAAAAAAGGCATAAACTAGCAGATGGAATGGAGCTTGACTTGAGTGTTTCCCTTGAATTTTAGTATGTGGCTTTTGAGATTTACTGCTTTGCATTTTGCAGTGCTGCCTTTACAGTAAACCCCCAAGCCCTCCCCGCTGCTGTGCCCAGCCTTCACAAATTGCATCTTTTTATGGCTGGTGGGCTTGAGTGTCTCAGAGGTGCAAGCAGCAAAAACTTTATAGGTGTTAGTAGTAACTGAGTAATGAGAGCTCTCACTTTGCTGGGCTTTGAATGAGGTCTGAAGGGAGGTCTACCTTCAAGTTTTGCTTTTCAGAAGAGCCGGTGTGGTGGAGTCTGTACACTGAAGGCATTGACCTGGGACCTGCTGGTTGGTAAAGGAGCTGGCTGTTAATCAGGCAGCTCCTGCCTGCTGAGCTGCCTTACTGCCCGCTGCTCTGCGGTGAGATGCTGGGTGCTGGGCAAAAACTGCAGCCTGGGGATGGGCTGATGAGCAGTGCTGAGCAAGCTTGGCCCCAAGGGAGACACTTTGCCCTAGGGGGGAGCTGGTGTTGAAGTTGCAGGACAGGAATCGGCGGTGATGTGGTGGTGGTGGCATCACTGAGATCATCCCTTGTGGACATGGGCTCTGGTGTCAGCGACCAAAGGACACAGGAGTGCCAGAAAGGCTTTAGTTTGGTTGCAAGAATGTGGGTGCAAAAAGAAAGGACTGTGAGCTACTTTTTCTTGACTTCGTGGTCAGGGGTGACTGGGAAGGTCTGTGCATGCCCCCCGGGCGTTTCTTCAGCTGGGGCTTGCTGGGCATTCCTGGGGGCTTGCGTATGAGCGATGCCTCTCTCAGCCTCCAGCTCACAAAGCCCGTCTGTGTTGTTCCCAGAGAAGTTGCTCCCAGGGGATGGAGGCATTTGCATTCAGCGGTGGAGATGAGGGACCCACATGCAGCTCTGCAGACGTCCCAAGCGGCTCTTTGTTCAGGGCAGGGCCCTCGCCTTTGTGGCAGCTTCTCATTTGAATGACAAGGATGCGCTTGTGGGGAGAGCCGAGGTGGCACAGAGCCCTGTGATGCTGTGCCCCCCCCCGGCCGGCTGCGGTGGGCTCGGGGGACAGACAGAGGGTCCTCTGTGTCCCCACACCAGGGGCGAGTCTGTGCCCCAACTGCCAAGCAGAAGCTGGCCCACGCCTGGGGAATGGGCTCCTCCGTGCTGTTTCTGGGGGGCTTTTCCTGCCTGCAGGAGGGTGGGAGCATCCCGCTGCTGCCCCTGCCGGATGCCCACGTGCGGCTGCACATCCCAGTCCAGCTGCCCTCCCGCTCCCACCTGCCCTGGGATCAACCAGCAACTCCCCTGAATTGCTTTATTTAAGCGCTTGGGCTTGGGCATGGTGTCCCTGAGATACAGTTTACCTCCTGGTTCAAGGCTTGGGATAATGAGCCCTCTTAAAGTAAAATCCTTGTATGGAAGCAGTCTGTTTCCTCTGTCAGGAGAAACTACCACACGTGTAACTTTCTGTTTCTGCTAATGGGGAACTTAAAAATTAATAATCCCAGTTGGAGCTTCGTTCAGCCTTCTGAAACGGCAAGGCTCTCAGGACAAATCTATAGATTCCTGAAACAATAATTTTTCCAGGCCAATAGCATTGCAGAGAGGAGGTTTGCTCAGCCCTTCTGCCATTAAAGCACTTCATTCTCTTCCAGTATGGAACAGTGGCCATCCCAGGTCCATGAATTTCCTCCAAGAAAGTTAAGCTATCGTGTTTAAAAAAAAACCTAAAAAATTAAGTGCTGGTTGTTTCATTTTAAGGTACCTCTTGAAGCCAAAGTACAATGCAAACTAAACTGGCTTGACAAAAGGCTGGCTGGCAGCTTTCAAATAGACAGGCTCCTGTGAAAGCATTTAATCTGGTATTAAAGCCCTGGCTGGTTTCAACTGCCATTTCCCTTTCAGATTTGAGCACCCCAGACTTCCACATACAGTAATGCAATTTCCTTCTGAGCTTGGCAGCAATTGTGGGCCCAGCCTGTGAATTACCCAGGGCAGTTAAGCTAAATTACCTGCTTTAATGAGCTTCTGCCTTCTGGAAGGGTTTGGAGAAGGTGGGTGAAGCCCTGCTGTCACTGGGGACTTCCTCATGGTTGCTGCGAAGGATGGAGCAGGTGAACTCCCACCTTGGCTTCACCCTTCATCCTTGGGTGCTGCAGTGAAGCACTGGGGGTACAAGAAGCTCCTGGCTGGCAGGATCCCACCCACGCTGGACCCCACCATCCCTGGTGGCTCCGTGTGGTGTGAGCTGTATATCTGTACCCTCCTTTTGTCCCTAAAAACTCCTGGGCCTCTCACAAGGGAGGTCGCCGCTTCTGTGTTCCTACCTGACTCAGCAAGCAAAGTTTTCTTGTTCTCCTTTGTTAAATGAAACTTGCAACGAAGCGAGGTGAAATGCAGCGCGTTCCCATCCCTGGCCTGGCATCGGGCAGGGCTCTTCTGCTTTGGTCGCTGGGTGTGACCCACCAGCAGGACCACAGGCTTTAGCCTCCGAGGACATGAGGGTGACATGGGTGATGTTGTCACCAAACCAGGGGGCTTGGATGTCTCCACCACCCTGTTGTGTCCCCTCGGGTTCATTAGTGCCAGCGGCAGCTCGTTCTGACTCATCGCGGAGGCCACGTGCTAATGTCTCATTATTTACTCGTTGGCGGCTGTGCGGCTCCAGGAAAGGTCATGCTGTGGCTGAGGGTACCTTTATTTCTGGATGCTGTGGGAGCAGGCGTGTGCCCTGCATGCATCTTGGGTCCTAGCTGGCCTCGCAGAGGTGACAAGATGTGTGGGAGAAGACCCTTGCATCTCGGGTGCGAATTGCCAGCTGAGGGTAGACATGGGCCACTGCATTGTCACACTTTAAAGTGTCTCGTTCAGAGTAGAGCTGCACTTGAAAGCCAAGGATTTGCTTTCAAAATAACCTGAGATCTGACAGCAACAGTTCTCAAAATGCTTTCTTTAATCAAAATCACTTTAAATGGGTAGATTTGGGAGTTTCAGAAGCTCCTGCTGCTGTGCGCGTGCAGCTGTGTCTTCTTTGTCCCAGATTTTTATGAGGATTGTCTCTGATTTCTGGGTCAGAGAATTAAGAGATTTGATGTTATATTAAAAAAACCCACACCAAACCATATATGCAAAGTTAAATCCAGTGCAAAACAAAGCAGACATGCGGGGGCGAGGGGAAGAAGCTGCTGAAGGACTGGAGTGGTTTAGATCAGTGTAATGAGAAACTGCCTTTGACAACAAGTTTGTTCAGAGGAAAGTCCTGCCACGACTGACGTGGAGTAAAATGCTGATGTTCACTGAGGAGCATGGTCTCTAGGTGGGACTCTGGCAGCTTGGTTAGCCATGATGATGTAACAGTGAAGAACCCAATCAAATCTGAGGAATCTCCTGCATTAGAATAAACCGTGTGCACAGAAGGTGGTTCTTCCAAGAAATCTGGAGATGATCTACAGCTCCTGGCAAGAACGGGCCAAATACAGTGATTTGGAAAGTGGCAATATATTCAGGATTTTTTTTTTTAATATATTTTTTTCTTCAAGAGGGAGTTTCTGTCTGTTGACTGTCAGTGGTCAGGTAGAGTTCTTCACTCTGGCTGACATGTTATTTCATCCTGACAATATTGATCTTTTGGGTTAACAAAAGTAATTTTACTGATGTCACAGGGTCTTTGTTTGAAGGTGATGGACATGTTTAGATTATATCATCTTGTCATTTAACAAACCCCAGTGGGTGTCTCCTACGGTTCAGCTCTCAGCTGCTGAAGATCACACAACAGCCCAGGCACAGCTATTACGTCCTGGGTTTGCTCTGCAATTCAAGTGTGTCCCATGCAGCCTGCTACACACGTCCTCCTTTAAAGGATGCAGGACAAGAGGTTCCATTATCCAAAATACAAGTGAGAGATAAGACATCTGGACTGATTCATCTGCAGGTTTGTCTTTATTTTCAGAGGCTGCCTGTTGTCACACCATAGTGGGGGCATTTAATCCTCATGCAGTTTCCCCAGGGCTCCCATCCCAAACCACCTGGCTCTGGATTTTTTCCACTTCCCACTAAATGCCCCTTGCTGGAGATGGTAGACTACCAAGAGATCAAAAGGAAACTTCACAGGCTGTCGCCAGACTTTGGGGATCTCACTGTCCAAGTCTTCTCTGAGGTTGAGGAAGCAGATCTGAAAGCAGTGCTGAGACCTGAGGAGGCTGAGGACCTGAATGGGATAAAAAGATGGAAAAGACCCGTGTGCAAGGAAGGGGTTCAGATGGGATCCCTTTTGAGAGGAAAGCCTGGAAACACTCATCTGAGGAAGTGTGCACTTGACTGGCAGCTGTAAACTTCCCAAAATACTGTGAGTTATAGTCTCTGCTGCTTGTTCTCAAGCTTCGTCTGTGTATCAGTCAACCCTTCATAATGATTTCCTTTTCTCAGTGAGACATTTTCACATGCAGTAGTAGTACTGCTGATATTGTGACTGAAGTACACCCCAGAAAATGGATTTTCATGCTTCCTTCGAAGTTGAAGCCATTACTTGTGGTTCCCTGATCTGCTGGGTGGCTCTGCTGGGTTCCTTCACAGCTACCCTGGAGTCCGTGCCTTCTCAAAGGCCTATAATTACAAAAAGCTTGGAGAGCTGGTTGTCTGAAGGCTGTAATATAAGAAAATGCTCCATTTGTCTTACTGTAGCTCCTGGGAAGCTTGGTTATAGGATTCCAAGGAAAGCACAAGGAGCAAAATGATACCATGACTGCTAGAGACAATCCCACCATGACTCCAGATCTAATTACCTGTAAGCTCTAGAGTTGATGAATTCAGCCTTTTGGAAAGGGTGTCAGATCTCATTTATCACTGAGCAAGAGAAAAACAAAGCAGTCTCTCCTGTTTTTCTTGAGCCTACCATGTGGGATCTCCTCCAGAAATATTACACCCACTCCGTATTAGTTATGTCGTTGATGGTGCTTGGTCAAGGCTGTGCCTTTGTCAAGGCACATAGTACTTGTGTTCACTTTTTTGTTGTTCCTTTTATTTCTCTGTGCTTACAGCATCTCTCTGGCATGTCCACCAACAAGGGTAGTCAGTGATGTTGCTTGAGGAACATCTTTGATCCTTTGATAAATTCTCTGCATAAATTGCCTTTTATTTTTTCTCGTTTGTTTTCCATTTTGTTGGTGCTCAGAAAATTCCCTGCTGCTCTGCTGTCTCCATCTTTGCATCCTTCATGTCAGAGATGCATTTTTTTGCTCAAAAGCGAGAGGAAATTGGATTCACAAAAGGGAAATCCCTCATAGATGCGCCTATGAAATGGCAACATGTTTTATATAAAGGCACAGCTCAAGAGAGGTAGGTGGTTTGGGACTTTTGCCACGTTTTGTTTATGCTGCAGAAATGTATCCTTCAGGTCTGATGACTGAAACTCTGAAATGAGAAACAATCTTGCATGGCCTCAGCCGGCACTAAAGTGTACAGCAATCTAGTCCTTCCTCCAGGGCTCGATGCATGTCATATTTCATGACAGAATGACAGCTCTGTCAGACAATCTGTTGCTGTTTTGGCGTTTGTAATACACCTCATGCTTTGGTACACTCTCACTCAGTGTCCAGCACGATCAAGATAATTTAGAGGAAATCAGCTGTCATGCTTCGGGGTCCCATATGGGCGGTGAACAGGGCAACAGTGATTTGAGTAGTCCTCTGCAAGCTTGCCTAGGTTAAAAAACTTATCCAAGGTGATACTAAAATTCTTTCTCTGCCTAAAACCCAGAGCACAAAGTGCCTGATCTGCTGTGCTCTGAGGCACAAGATGTAGCTGGCCAAGCAACCACACCGTTCACTGAAAGGTTCCTGAGCTCGGAGCACCAGGTCTCCAGTAGCCAAAGGCTTCCCTTAGTGAAGGGCATCCAGTCCAGTCTTGAGGTGGGTGACTTTCATGAGCTCTTCTCCTTGTACCATCACTGCAGTTCCCTGGGATTAGGTACAGCTCGAGGAGCTCCATGTGAGAGGTTGTTGCTGGATCAGCAGTTGGCAGCATTTGGCTCCGAAGAGCTGCTTTGTTTCCTGTCAAACCGCAGCCGCGTGGAGGGTCACGTAGTGGAGGAAGAAGCACTTGATGTATGTTCTCAGAGCTGCAGTATGAATGTGAACACTGCTGCGTAGGCACCAGTGGCAGTTTGCCTGTGGTTAAGCTGTGCCTCAGCAGGGTCCTGGCACCACTGGGTCCTGTCACTGCTCGTGACACTGGTGGGAATTAGAGACATTGAAGAGGAGCATTTCTGGGATCTGGGCTTATTTTGGTTGCAGCTGTACCAGGTGATGCCCTGGACTGACTTCTGCCTTCTGGACACTTACAGATCTGTTGTCTGACCCCCAGCTTGGGGTTGGGTTGTGCCTCATGGATCCTCTCTGAAAAGCCCATCTGCTGAGCTGGGCCAGCTCTTTTCACCCACACTTCTGTTACTGAGAGTTTACTTTCACTGCTCTACCTCTTTCCAGCTGGGTTTTGCCCTGCATCAGGGTTTACCAGGAGCCCAACAGCACCCTGTGGACAAAGCCCTTTCCCCAGAGCAGCGGCTCCGGAGGGTTCATACACTGTGTGTGCTGTGCCCAGGGATGCAGAAGTTGGAGGAGATGGATGATACCCATCTGGACCCACTGGGCAAGACCCATTCCCCTCCCCACAGCCCCTTGATTATAGCAGAGTTATTCCAGAAAATCACCTGTTTGAGCAAAAGGGGTTTCTTTCTGCAAGAGCAAATGTCTTGGTGAGCGGGGGCTCCAGAACTGAGCTCTCCCCGCTCCCAGCCTCTGCAGATCAACCTCTTTTCTTCCGCAGACAAAACCCCAGGGCGAGATCAGGTCCCTGAACCCCTGGCGTATCCCGGCCCCGACCGCTGCAGGGCCCTGGCCAGGGGAACGGGGCTGGCCGAGCTCTGCCCGGGGCCAGCGGGGAGTCCCCGCCGGTGTCTGTGCCGGTGCCCGAGCCGGTGCCCGTGCCGGTGTCGTGCCGGTGCCCTCTTGTGGAAACTGGGAAAACGTCCTGGGAGATGCGTTGGTGCTGGGCTGGGTGCGGAGGTTGGAAAACCCACTGGTGGGAGAAGTGTGGGGGGATGCTGGGCTCTCCCCCCGGGTCTGCGCCGTGCCCCAGACTGCTGCCCGAGTGCCTCGTTTTATTGCTGTTTATATTAACCGGGGGAAGGAAGTGCTGTTAACATAGCCTGGAAGGCAGGGGCTCCCAGCAAGCAAATCCTGCCCCTTGGTGCAAATCCTCTGTCACTAAATTTCTGCATGACAGCAGAGGTCCCTGCTTTAAGTGGGTGAAGTTTCCAGAGTACCTTCTGAGCATCGTTGCTCTTATTCTGCAGTAATTGCCGCGTACCTTGTAGCAAACACTTCTATCAACAAGCTGTACAAACTTTGACCTCCTTGCTGAAGCAGCATGAGGTGGCGTGGAGCTCCCACTCGGGAGGATGGGGGATGATTAATAACTGCCCCGGAGCAAACCTCCTCGTGCCAAGCACCTTCTGACCTCACCAGCCGCCTCACTGCCAGGCCCCTTTGCAATAGCTGGCAGAAATCTCACTATGATGCGTAGGGAATGCCAGCCTGGCACCATCGATCTGTTTTCCATCCTCTGTGCTGGTTTCCCAGCCCTGTGGGACCCTGGTGAGCCATGCACCCATCTCCAGCCTCCACCACGGGAACGGCTCAGGCAGTGGACGTAGGCCTGCTCTCAGGAAGCCCTAATTCCTTGAGTTAAAGTTCTTCTCTTCTCCATGTTTCCCTTCTATCTCATTTATTAATATCCTCTTCTTGAAAAAACAGCCTCTGTTTTAAATTTCTAAAGAGTTTTAACTATGAAAGCCAGCCCATCTCCTCCTATGTTTCCCAAGCTTGGCAGCTCCTCTTCCTTCATGTTTTCGGGGAAAGCAGTGTCTACCAAAGCCCAGCTTTGGGGGAGGTCATTGGTGCCAGCCTGAGGCAGGGCTGTGTGACATGGGAGGCCAAAGGGAGCCAGAGTTGGGGGATTTTTGTGTTACAGTCATCTGGAGTCCTTGGGGTAACTCACTGTCCCTCCTGCATCGGGCTGTCTGGGGGATCTCAGAGACTCATTTTTGCCTGTGTATTTAGAGGAATTGGTTCTCTGGGCAAGGACAGCTGCTTTTTTGTAGCTCTGGAATTATTGCTCAGCTTCTAGATTATCTAGACCCATACCGTGTCTGAACCCTGACAGTCCTGTATTTATTTCCTTCTGGTGAGGGACAATATTATATTTCTGATGTTTTGTCCAGGGAATTCAGTCTTGGGAGCCAGACTTGTTCAGAGCCAGGTTTGACTGGGGACAAGGAGCTGGGCCCTTCCTCGCATGCTTAGAGAAGCTTGGATCAAATTCAGAGCCAAGAGATACAATTGCAGAAATTTAATTAATGTTGCAAAATCCTTTAAAGCAGAGTTTCTGGCAAAATTGCCATCTCTGCTGTGCAAGCGGGTAGGATGCCCGAGTGGCCTCCACAGGGATCCGTGACAAAATAACAAATGTTCCTTTGCGTGGATGGTTGCGAGGACAATGGAGGAAATCAATATGACATGATCTCCTCCTCTGTGGTAGCCTTGAACCCTATAGAGAAAATTAATTGGCAGCCAGCTCCCCAGCATATCACCTTGGGATGCTCCAAAGAGCTGGAAGCTGTTGGATAGCAGCTGATGGTGGAGCGATGTGCCAGCATGGACCACCTGGGGAAGGGCACAGGACCTGGCCATCGTCTGTGGGTGGTTAACTGGGGCAGGTGTGGAGCCCCGAGCAGCACCTAGTGCAGAGGAGATCATCTCAATTTGCAGGCTTGCCATATATTGCTTATAGCAAAAAAAGTGACGAGCTGCAGCCATGACTGAATGTGGAGAAATAACAATAATAAAGGCAGCGGCAGATGGAGCAAAATACACACCCAGCTGGTTTCTCCACAAGAATGGGAGAGGCAGAGGGAATTGCTCTGTTGAGATAGTCCCAATACCTCAGTTTTTCAGGGCTTACAGGTCTCCATCCACGTGGTCCTGGAGGAGGAGCTTATTCCCTCCAGCAGTGGAGTGGCCCTCACACCATGGGAGCAACATTGCTTTCTGCTGCAATCGTGTCATCGAAGTCCAGAGGGGACACGCTCAAGCTATCTGAAAAGGAGGTGCTAGAACCAGTCCTTCTTTGGGGACCATGCAGAAACAGAGGTGTTCAACCGAGGGATCTCTGCTGGCTCCCAGCTTGCTTTACCTTCAAGGGACATAAAGACCTACTAGACAGAAAAAAAGAGCGATTCTGCTCCTCATTAAGAAGCATAAAGTAAATTAGCTGTTTCCACAGCATTAAAACAGCTGAAGGAAGCTGGTGGACCCCAGTCTCCCTGGGCCTGACTTGCTGGCACATGGCAGAGTGGGAGGCAACCTCAACAAGAGCAGCGACCAAAGCAGCTGCAAACAAATCCTTTAAGGACTCTCCTGACATAAATAAACACGGAAAATAAATTATGTCCCCGGCACTCTGCCCTCAACTGATGGGAAACAAGCTGCATTAACGCAGTAGTTCAATAACCTGGAAGAGCTTCAAAAGACACCTGCTTGCCAGCCCCAGGAGAAGGGGGAGTGCTGCCTGCGAGCATGCAAGACAACGTTTTGAAATGTGGCAGAGCAGAAAGCAACGGGGTGAGAAGTTAGTTGCAAATTGAATTACGAGTGACAATGGTTTTCCTTCGAGGAACAGAAGAAAGCAGAGGAGATGTTGGTAGCTGGTTGTAGACGTGCAAGGCGAGGGCAAGGGTGCCAGGTTTGTACCCTGGACTGTGGAGCTGTGAGCTGGGAAAGTCACCTGGTTTTCTGTCTGTCACATGAGTAGTAACTGTGCTTTCTGCCGGGGAATATGCTCAGTGTTGAGATGAGGGCACATGAAGTCTCTAGGAGACTTAGTGACGTAAATCCCACCCCCAAAGGTTCAGAAGTAGGTTCCTAATCAACGGGGGCTGCCAGAGTGTCAGCTCCCACCATTGTGGGAGCTCTTTGTGGCACAGAAAACCTTGAATTTCACCCTCAGCCCACCCTACTCCTTCCTGCTTCCCACCACTTCAGCCCATCTCCTGCTTCATCCTGTAATTAGACAGGACGGGGCATTACCCTGGTATTCAGCGCTCCCTGCGAGCTTCTCTCTGCTGGATGGGTTGGAGGGGTTACCGCTTCTTTTATTTAGACTGTTGCATTTCTCCTGCTTCTTTAGAAAATTCCCTTTGTTCATTAAAGGACCTGTCTGCTAGGGCCCAGATGGCTGCTTTTCTCTCGGCTTTAGAAATCGCCTGCTTAATTTCCCTGGTGCCCTGCCAGCCCTGTGCTAGGGAGGGGGAAGGAGGGGCTGACGTGCTACAGCCAAAAGGCTCTTGCAGGGCTTCCCCCGCACCATCCCTGCCCACAGGGACAGCTCTGGGCAGGATGGAAAGGACCAAAAACTTCCATGATGTGGTGGAGTGATGGCTCGTGGACCCTTTCCACCTGGCCAGGGTCTGCTGGTGATCCTGTTTCTCCCACTGCCCTACCAAAACAGCACCCAGAAAGGCTTGGTCTCAGTGCTTACATCTCTGACAGCCTTTTCCTATTTCTAGCCTTGTGCCAGTGCTGTTTCCTTGTGTTTTGAATTTAACTCTTAACATTAACTCATGATTTTTGGGTACTGTGCTTGTGATGCCAGTCACCCATGCCTGTAACAGGCATCAGGTGCCCAAGGCATCCCTGGACATCACTGCTCGTGTGTGCCAGTGAAGGGCTGGGCACCCTAAAAATCCCACATCATTGGAGAAGAAAACTGGACACAGCTGAAAGTGGTGCAGGAGTTTTAGGCAGAGGGCTGCAACCCTGGCTGGGCTTCTGGGGGCTTTGCAGGAACCTGGCCTGCTCTGTTGTGGATTCAAGAGCAAGAAAATTGGGTTGAAAATTTCCTCAGCCCTCGAGGGAAGGCATGCTGTGATCAGGCAAAGCCTAAATATTTTTTTAGGTACTGACTTTTAACGTGCAGCTCCATTCTGGAGAAAATGTTGTTTGGGAGGAGGGCCACTGTGCAAAAACAGCACTCCATCAAGGCAGCTGACAGCAGTGCCTTGCCACGGAGCCAACACTTTAGCTTTGCTTACTCGTGCGTTTTGCAGCCCTTTCTACTCTCCTCCTAAAGCTGCTTTGGCAGGATATGTTCCTCCAGGAAGGCAAGCCTGCAGAAGTTGGGTTGGTGACTCGGCCGATGCACACCTGTATTGATGTCTTAACTGCAGAAGGAGGCTCAGGAGCTGTTAAAAGAAATCTCTACCTTTGCTTCACCACACTTATGTTTTCCTTCGCTGCAGGTAGCAGCAGAGATAAGTGGCCTCTGATGAGGGGGTGAGGGTGGCTTTCTTGGAATCAACTTCTTGCTCATTTTCACTGCCTTGTTTCACAGGCTCCTAGCATCCTCAGATGGGTGAGGACCCCTCAGATGGGGTCCCAGCGGATGAAGAGTTCAGCAGCAGCCTGATGGTGCTGAACGCCTCTGGGTGCCCCCAGCCACAGCTGCCTTTCTCGAGGGGACCCCCTCCCCTTTGCCCCTCGTGTGCAGTGCAGAAAACACACCTTACCCTGAACGCGTCTTAATGTAGTCATGCTAAATTTAAAGCTCTCCTTGGTGGCCCAACACTTGATTTTGCCTGTTCATTTTGTGTCTCGGCATCCCTGGGTCACATCTGGGGTTGGATTAACCTCCATCTCTCACTCTGCTCTTTTTGGCTGGTCCGGATATCTGTGCCATTTCTCCTAAGAGAGGAGGCCTCACTGACTTCCCCAAAAGGACCCTTGACAGCAACATTTCATTGCCAGGTGATGGGTGCACTTAATTGAACTCATTTCCTCTTAATCTAAAGTAATTGCAGAGCAGAAGCCTCTCGTGCAGGCGCTTGGCCGCAGCACGGGCCAGGCTCCAGCACACTGTCGGGCCATCTCCCCGCCCCTGGAGCTGCTTGTTTGGGAGTTCAGGGGGCTGCTGGGCTCATGGCTGTGCTGGAAGGTAATTGCTGCCGTGGCTGAGTTATGGTAGGATGTTATTTGCAATATATTAAATTATGTTAAGTGCCTGAGTATATGCTCTTATTTAAGTATTCGTATAAATCCATCTTCTCGCCCTGGTGTTAGCTCTCATCCCACCTCCGTGCTCGCGAAGGAAGAAGTGTGGTTTTCAGCTGCTGGCTGCCCGGGTTCTGGTTTTGCTGAGCACACCTTCACCCTTGGAAAGCAAACGCTGGGGGCTGGCCCAGCGGCGCCCGTGCGAGAAGGCAGCCGGCAGCTCCGCGCCGCTGTGCAGCTCTGCCGGTGGGCAAACTTCAACCGCTGCACAAGCTAAAGCAGCTCTCCTTCCTTCAAACATCAGGCTGGTGACTGCTGGGTTGTTCCTGCTCTGCTCTGTGTAGGAGGCAAGTGGCTTTTGATGGAGGATGCTTATGCTCAATACAGCTCAGCCCCATGCTCCCTAAAGCCATCCAAGAGGAGGGGTTATAGGCTTTGATAGTTTTCGTCGATCTTTCATGGATTTTGAGGAAGTCCTTTACTTGCTCAGGTCTTTGGCTCCCCACCCATTGTGATAGGCTTGCAGTAGTCTTCCACCTTTAGCCAAAGGCTTTGAAATCTGATTTTATAGAAAGATGAGTATTGGGGGTTACTTCAAAAGGGATGCCAGAAGCCAGGCAGGTTTTCCTGGCACAACTTGGTTTGCTGTGCCCATCAGCAGGGCAGAGGCAGAGCCAGGAGTGCCTGGACCAGTGACCAAGCCTGTGTTGGGGAAACCAGTCTGCTGCCACCCAAAGCAGGGAGCTGACCTTGGCAGCAAAAGCCCTGTCAGGTCTGCATTAACCAGCCGTCACCAGCGATGTGATGCTCCCGATCTGCGAGCAGCAGAACAGCTAATGACTTCTGCCATTTGACAAATGTTTCCCGACACTGTCGGGGAGGTCATTGTATTTCCCCCAGAGCCATTTGTCTTCATGTTTGCATTCAAACCACATCCTGCCTTCCCTGGCTTTGCAGAGCAGCCGGTGCCTGGGAGATGCTGCCTGTCCTGGGGTGCTGGGTGCGAGGGAGGAGTGAGGTCTGCTCGCTGCACGTTGTGTTTGGTGCTGTTGAAAATCTCTGAGTGGAGGCAGCTGAGAGAAGGTGTCTGTGGGAGTGATGCTGTTGCCCACACCCTCAGAAATAACCTGCTGTGTTGGATAAGAGCCCAGGGGATGGTGGACCATGAGAAGAAACTTCTCTTGGTGTATGCCTGGGTTCCCTTGCTGCCTTCCTGCCATTGCTGGAAACCCCCACCCTGTTTTCTGAGTTGCTTCATGGGTCCAGTATCCTGGGAGATGTATCTGGCAGCTCCTGTAGGTGACAGCCATTGTTCAAACCCTCTCTGTGCTGTCAGGGGACTGGGCTTTTGCTCCTACCTGTGTTTCTTCCACTTGGCAGCCACTGCCAGGCTGACTCATTTATAAACTAGCTGCCTGCCTTTGAGGAGCTGCTGTTGCCCAGTGTCCCCATGCTGGGCTGGCTGCTGCAGGTCCTACAGAACAGGGCACACACTGGGAAGCTTCCACCTGCTGCCAATGGTAGAGCAGGAAGACGGGCAGCAAGCCAGCAGCCCAGGTAGATTAGTACCAGGAACTCGAAGTCACCCTGTGCCTGGGGGACAAGCTGGAACTGGGACCTGTTACTGCTCCTGGGAACAGCTGAACTGCCTGGGGGGAGCTGGCACCACTGGGGTTTTGCCAGCGTGAGCCGAGGGCTGAGCTGCCTGCTGTGGGTGTCCCATCCCGAACAAAAGCTCAGCTTTGAGTAAAGCATCCCGAGCTGCTGCACAGTGGTGCACAGAAGGAGAATTAGCTTTCCAAGCACTCCCTGTGACCGTCACTGGCCCTGCTGCTGCCCGTCTGCCCGTACACGGAGCCTGATGGAGGGTGGCAGCTGAAGAAATTGGCACAGAGGCAAGAATAGAGATCCAGCAAGTGACTCCCGCAGTAACAGCAGCACAACGCGGCTCTGCTCTGCCGCTGTGCCCTGGCCCGAGCCAGCGACCCACGCTGGCAGGAGCGTTCCATCTGCAAGGCCGTGTCTGCCAGTCCCTGTGCAGGGCACCGTGCTCCACGTCGGAGGTGTCTTTAGCAAAAGATGGAAACTGCAGCCAGCTCCAGGCAGTTTTGCCTCGGAATCGATACGTTTTATTTAGTTCTCTGTTAAAACACTAACTTCAACCATTTAAAACAAAAGAAAAACAAGGCAATAAACAAAAGTCTCCAAGCAACTGAGTAGCAAGACCTCACAAACGAGATCAAGTAAGATAGAGGAGTCTGGAATTTTAATGTTGGAGGAAATGCCTTTTCCTGGATTTATTTCCCCTTGAACGGTTAAAGCTGCTTCCAGCCAGCACAGGGGCTGCTCTCCTAGGGAGGTGACCCTGTGGTGCCAGTACTGGTGCAGAGAGCAGCAGGGAAAGGCAGGAGGTAGCTGAAGCATCTGGGAAGAGGAGAGGAAGGGCTGCATCCGGCCCCAGTGTGGAAGAGGCAGCACTGGGTGGGTGTAGAGCACTCTCAGTTTCCCTGGCTTCATCACCGAAGGAGCGGAGCATGGCAGTGCCGAACAGGCGAGGTACAAGTCTCACAAGACAGAAACACTCTGCCAGAGAGAGCATCAATGCTTAGGAAGCCGGTGTGTGTTGGAAATCATTCCCTTTATTTTTTTTTTTTTTTTTTTTCTTCTCACTGTGCTGTGAAACAGTTGGGCTTTTTCCAAATTGCTCCCGTGCGGGTGGAGAGCTGGGGGGGCTGCATTTCACATTTCATAATCCATGTGACTTGATTAATTCAGCCGTATGTTAAAAACCTCCTGGAATTGGCCAATTTTGCTGAGGTTTAAAATAGATTATATCTATCTCCTAACATCAGTTTTGCAAATAACCATTTGGCAGCTTCTTAAAATGTTAAAGATAGGGGATAGGCTGCACACCGCCAAGGAGAAGGCATATTTAAAAGAGATAATATGTCTTCTGTGTGAGCTCAAATGAGGAAATAGATGTTTGTGAAGCTCTTTAAAGCATGGTTATGTCAAGAGCAAAAAGATCACATTTGGTTTTCATTTGTATGCAAGGTGAAGAAAGGACAAGCCTTTTTTTTTTTTAACTCCTTCTCTGAACTCTTACAATCTTCCACTGTAGAAATCGGTGATAATTGCTGCAAAGTGACCCAACTGGGTCAAGGTGCAATTTTGAACCTTGAGTGTCTCCTTTGGTGACAAATTCAAATGATTTGACTTTGACACCTTGGCAACCCATGACTGGCACAAATAGAAATATGGAGAGCGGATGCCAGCCACCAAGCAGCATCGGTCCAGGCTGTGCATTGCCCTGGGCAAGGCCAGCCGTTGCCTTTCCTGTCACCCAAGAGCCTTTCCATCGACTCACCTGTTTTGGGTAACTGTCTTTTGCACATCAGCCTGGGAAGTGCTTTAGATACTGCCTTTTTTTTGTTTGTTTCTTTTTTTTTTTTTTCTTCCTTCTTACTGGAAGATTTTTTTAGTTTTGAAAAGAGAAAGGATAAGTTTTGAGTTTCAGAGTGCGGATGAACTTGGACCAGCAGGGTGAGGGTCCTCAGGATGCACTTGTGTGTGAGAGTGGGATGTGGCTCAGCAGCCTGGTGACCCTGCCGCTGGGTCTGGCTGCAGCCGTGGGGTTGGGGCAGGGTTCTGTGGAGTGGGATGAGTTTCCACCTTCTGTGTGCGCAGTCCCTCATGTAGGACACAACTTCATGTCCTCGCTCGTGAATACTGCTCTGCCGACTGCCTTCCTGGGACAGAGGAAACTCCTGTTTAATTACCGCAGCTTTAATTTTAACAGCACAAATTTCCCTTGCTGCCTTCTGACCCTTCGAGGTTTCCTGCAAGCAGAGATAAAGCCCCTTTGCAAAGGCTGCTTGCTCCTGGGAGGATCCTGGCGCTCGCACACTGGATGAAAGCATGGGGAGGAGCAGGGAATGATGATTCTTTGGGACCTTCATCTGTCAAGCTCAAAGGGCTTCAAAAGTGACCATTAATCCAGCCTGCAGTAGCACCTCATAGTCGTGCGTAACAGGGATGGAGGCCACAGTTTGGGATGTGCTTGGCGAGTAGCCAACACTTTGGTTTTTCAGGCTGGGGGTGGGAAGGAGCCATCACGTTGGGGCAGAGCCTGCCCAGCCCTGCCCACAGCAGTTGGAAGCTCAAGCTGCTTGCGGGAGCCTGCCTGCAGAAGGCTGGATTGGGCCCTTTGCAGAGTGGGCTGGCACAGGCAGTGCTGGAGCAATCCAGAGCATCCCACTTCCCGGCACCAGCAGATGCCCTGGGTTTGTCTGTAGGAGGGATTTGGAGCTCATCATCCAGATGATGATTCAGATGAAGTGCTGCTTGCACGTTGTTTGACTCCATCAGCTGTGTTTTGCCACCATGTCCTTGCACCAATTTACCCTTGCCAGTACCCAAAATCACTATCAGTTTACTGCCAGCTGTGGCTTTACACTGCTGGCAAAACCTGCTGTTGCCTTGGAGTGTGCCTGAATGTCCCATCTCACTGAAGAGCAGAAGGCTTGTGCGGTGCCCACACTGCCTTCCACGTAGCACAGGCAGAACTGGAGACCCCAGAGTTGATCCCACAGTTCCCTCCCCCCCTTCGCAGTGCAACAGTCATCTCCTTAGCAGCTACACTGACATCTCCCACTTGCTTCAGATGAAGATGTAGCACAAGCGCCCCAGGGGAAGGGCTCAGGGGAGCTCCCAGCATCTCTCCCCTCCCAGCAAGTAATGCAAAAATAATCAGTTTAAGGAGGTCTTGCCTCAGTGGTGGGGAAGCAGAAGGGTACTTTGTGATGGCAATCAGGCTGATCCAATTTGATAGCTTAAAAGCACTGATTCAGCAATCAGTAAAATATGCACATGTGTACTCTTCAATAATGGTTAATTTATTCACAAGCCTAAAACTTAAAGCACCTGCTTATTTCCCATTGACCTCATTGGGTCTTAAACACAAATGCTCACTGTAGCAGGACCAAAAGAGAGAGAGAAAAACATGCTTCTATCTCCAGGTATCTCTTGTTTTGACTTACATATTTTCTATATAACTTCATTTTGGGAATAAATGCAATGAAGAAAGATAAGGCCAAGCCTGTCTGTGCTGATGCCTGTGGTGAAAGCTGCCTTAGTTCCTTGGGGGTAGAGATTGCATGGATGTATTTATCTTTCATTTCATTTTATTGGTAGGAAAAAAGGAGGTAGGTACATGAAAAATTAAGGCGTTGTGCTGCATATCTTATGTAATTGGAAAAACTGATGTACACCATTAGAAAAAAGTATTTATTAAGCAAATGCTGATTGTGGGCTAGGATAACTAGTGGTGTTTCCTCCTGGTACAGCTGGGAAGTGAGGGTCTTGCATTGCCTCTCCTGGGTTTATTTTCCAGGGATGTTGGTGCTCAGCAGCTTTTCTTGGTGCTTGAGACCGCCAGGCAGTCTGACATGTTGTAATGACTTCTCTGCATCCTAAATGTGGTGCTGTGGTGACAAAAGGCATTGGTAGGGGAATGTTTTTGCTCAGCCTAGTCTGTGTAGCTGGCTATGGGTCTCCAGAGCAGAGACTGTGCAGCTGCAAGTTTCTTTTCTTTCTATCTGTGCAGCTCTGAACCTGGTGTTGCAAATTCACTGGCAGGTTCTCCTGCCTTGGTGCATGCCAGAGACCTCTCTTGTATATTGATGGTCACCTAGAGATGCTCTTCTTGCACAAGCTCCTTAGCTACAGCTTCTAAACGAGCACGTGTAGCTTGGAGAAACTGTGTATTGCTATCTTCTGGGTGCTCTGGTATAACATTAAAGTGTCAGATGCTGAGAGAGTTTCCAGTAGCCTCATTCCAGGATTGCTGCTTTTGGAGGAATTGGTGCCTTGTTGAGTATTAAATTATTTACAATAAATTTTCTTGGTGGCTGGATTTGAGAGTTAAAATGTATATGTGAATTAAAGATTTTTAATAATGAAATAAGGTAACAAAAAGACAAAGCCATTATATGCATAATTAAAATGATCCATAACTATATGTTCTTTATGTAGCTGCTTCAGCATCTCTACTAGCTTATTAGGCTGAGTAATCAGGCCCTGAAGCCTCTCCTAGGCTGGGTTTGCCTCTTGCTAAAGATGCTGCAGAGCTGCTTGGGGTGGGGCCCTGGCTGGTTCCCTGGGGACAGTGGTCTTGCCTACCCCCTTCTCCCCTAATTTCCGGGCTTGTAGGGTGGGACATCATATGACAAGGCAGAAAGGCAAAGTCTTAAAATGACAATAATATTTTTTATCATATCTCTTCCTCATCCCCATGCCTGGAGGTATTTAAAGGACATGTAGATGAGGTGCTTAGGGATGTGGCTTAGTGGTGGGATTGGCAGTGTTAGGTTAATAGCTGGACTCAATGATCTTAAAGGTCTTTTCCAACCAAAACAATTCTATGATTCTGTGATTAGCACATTCCTAATGACAGGTTTCAAGGTACTCACAGCCTTCTGAGGGTGTGCTGCAGGAGTTTCATACAGCCCTTTATGAGAAGTGGTAAATATTTTCCCCTTGTCAATTAACTAATCTATGTCTTGGCACGGTGTGGAGACCAGACACAGTACTGCAGTGGGCTGAACTGGGAATGCTTCTCTTAAGGTAAAAGCATTCCCTGCAGGCACCTAGCGTAGGGCGTGCTGATGGGCAGGGATGAAGGGGGCTATTGAGAGAAGCTGGACCGAAACCTCCTTAAAAACTATCCTGGAGCATCCTGTCTGTGATGGAAAATGTAATGTCCTGCTGCTGTGGGGCAGGTCTGTGAGAGGTGTTGGATGAGGGATCATGGCTCCAGGGATGTCTTGCTTGGGTAGAGAGCCCCAGCGAGTGTCTGGCTATGTTTGACCTTCTTGGCCTTTCTAACTAAGGGGCCAGGGAAGAGCAGTATGTGAGGTTGCTTTGATTTTCCCGGGGTGTCCTGGAGACTCCCAGTCAAAAAAAGCTGTAAAATTAGCTTGAATAACGGCACACTCAGCCAGACCTTCAATTAAAAAAAGTGGTTTTCATCATTTCTCTAGCTAGTCCCAGCTGGAGCCCGCACTGTGATAAGTGCACAAATGAAAAAAAAAAAATAATCTGCAAACTTTTTGTTTTCCCTTAAAGCCCAAAGACCCAGCAGCAGCCAGACCCCGTGCGGGGCTGCACTTCCAGCTTCCAGTACCTTAAGCAACGTGAAAGACATTACTGCTGAACCTCTGACTTCAGAGAGAATAATTTAAGCTTCTTTAACTTTTCTGTACAAGGCGCCTTGCTGTAAAGTCCACCCTTATGTAACATTAGAATGCATTTACGTGTTTGGACTCTGGGTGAGACTCCTGTCCCTGGCTGTTCCCCCCTTACCCACCACCTCTGATTTCCCCAGCTCCATCTGCCCAAGCAGCAGAGGATTTTGGCTTTGCCTCTGCTCTTCTCGTGTCCCTGGTGTTGGGGTGGCTAGGAGTTACCCAGGATGTGCCTGAATCTAGCCCACAGTGCCCAGGGGAATGTTCAGCCATGCTTGCTGGGGCCTTGGGGCAGAGCCCCCAGCAGCCAGAGGAGGCAGGAGCAGCACAAATAATTTTTCCTGCTGTCTGGGTTAAGTATGCCTTGAATTTACTCTGCTTATAGTTTTTCAGCTGAAGTTTTTGTACCCAAAGAGCTTACTTGCTTTCTCCTAATAGTTGTGGTTTGCTGGTGGATTTACTGTTGGAAATGCTTTCCTGCTGGATTGCTGAAGATGGCAGGGTTCATCCCAGCGCTTTGGGCACAGGCGATGGGCACAGTGGGTGCCAAGGCAGGGGGGTGGGGGACCCGTGTGCAGGTTTTAACCCCTGGGGGCATCTGCCGTGGGTTTGTGGGTACCATCACTCTAGGCTTTGGGGGGGACTGGGTGGAGCCTGACCACCCCAGCACCCCAGCCCATCTTATTTGTTCCTTGTGCCCAAGAGCCAGGAAGCTGCTTTCATGCTCTTTGTAGTACAACACAACAGCACATGCTAAACTCTCTTAAACACGGAGCAAACAAAAAGCCCATTGAAGTGGGCTCTGCTGGTTTGGTGGGCTGGGGTTGCTGTGGGCGTCCACCTTCTGCTGCCTTTGTGGTCATGGCTTTTAGACAGATTAAATTGTGTCAGAGCAATATGAATGGATTTTCTTCTGTTCCTCCTTCTCCATCCATCTATCAAAGGGCGCCTTTTGCTGACATGTTTATACTCCCACCCCGTGCATATATAGTGCATATATCCCACGGTTGAGGCTGGGTCTCACTGGAGCAGTGGGTAATGGAGGGTGAATACGAATTGTCAGACCTCCTCACCTGGGTGATTAGATGCAGGGGAGAAATCTCCCCTCCTTTTGAGCAGTGGGAGTCTTGCCTCGGTTTCAAAGGAGCTGAGATTTCACCCTTCCTTCACCTGTGCCACTCTTTCCAATTCTGCCAGCCCATAGCAAACTGGGAGAAACATGAGGTACAGTGGAAGTGCCGGATCGTGCTCGGTGCTGATGCTCCAGAAAAAGGCACATTATAGCAATAGAACTTTGAGAAAAAGACAATCTGTTAACTTTTGATGTCCTCGCTTCAACAAGGGCTCAGTTTCAGCTGCCCTTCTGCAGGGATGGGTGGGCAGGAGCACCCAGCTGCTGCCTGCCAGCTCCATCCCCACTGGGTGCCCTGCTGCTTCCCACCTGGCCAGCAAGCTCAATTCCTATGAGATATTTGGGCTCTTGTTTGATTCTTCAGCCTCTTCACTCTATTAAGTAGCTTTTTTTCTTGTCTTTTTTTGTTTGTTTGTTTGTTTTGGTCACAGAGAAACTGTCTCTCTTGTGTTTTCACATGGTGTTTTCTCCTCACTTTCCTCTGGAGCTCTGGTGTGAGCTCCGTGCCAGTGCCTTTCCCTCTTTATTTGGGCAGCCTAGGGACACAAATGTGTCTTTTCATCCAGTGTACAGCTGGGCTCCTGCATCCGATGTATCAGCCCAGTGTTGAGAGGAGGGTTGGTTTGATGGTGAGGGACACTGGGTCAGGCTGGGCAGGGCCCAGTGCACTACTGGGAGCACAGGTCTTGTTGCCTCGTCTCCGAGCCTGTCCCATGAAGGGCAGACGTGCTCTCGGCTCCTGCCAGCCCTGTCTCTAGCAGTGTATGAAATGCTGCTTCTGAAAGGAAAAACATCCTTCCTGGCTGTTGTCAGTCAGTAATTAAGCCTGATATATATGAACTAATTTGATTTCTTTCTTTCTTTCTTTCTCCCCCCCCCATGCCATTATCTGGCTTTGTATAGCTTGAAATATTCCTGATGGTCATAAAATTATCTTGACCTTTTTAAGTCAATACTTGATACTTAGTAAAACCATAAGTCTACAGGCTGGAAAAGATTCAAGTCTTACTAGCCTAGCTAAAAGGCATTAATTTGCAGAATATATGCATAACAATGCTATCCTGATTTGCTATGAGTCCTGCCTGCAAGACTTCTTCCCTTGTCTACAAGATGGACTTTGGACATCTTCTTTTATTGTTTTGAAAGCTCAGCCAGATGGGTAAATTGGCCAAAGCCAAGTGAGGTTTTTGTATTAAAGCAAGGAGAGAGATCAGAATTAAGTGTCGGGATGACAGAGGTCAGCTTGAGCTGGGTGAACCCTCTCCGGGTTGTCTAAGAGCAGCTGTACCTTGTGCTGCCTGCGGTGAGGCAAACCCAGGGGAAGAAGGAGAAGCTGAGGAAAGGGCAGATTCTGGTTTTATTTTTAATTGTAGGTGCAGGGGAAGGGGAGCCACACAGCGCCTGAATTTCTTTGCAACTAGGAATTGCAACAGCAACTCATCCTGCCAGGCACCTACCCCTTCTGAGCACCCTGCTACTGCTCTGCGTTACTTGCAATACGGCTGATGATGATAAATTCCTTTGTTGTCCATGGCATGGTCACGTGGACCTTCCCTCTTGTCCCCTTGGTGTAGCACTACCCCATCAGACAGAGATGGATCAGAGGGATTCCCAGCTCAGGGCTCGGACAGCCCAGCAGCCAGACTTGCCACCTCGCTGGAGGGTGGCAGAGCCTGAAGTAGTGAGGCAATAAAAGACAGTGCTGTCAGTGAGTGGGCAGCTGTGCCATGGGCCAGGCATCACATCGTGCCTGGGCACCTCTGAGATGTGCAGTGGAGGTTTCTGCTGACGTTGTTCCTCTCCTCATCAGGCCAGGCTGGCGTTTGTCCCTCTGCCGTGGCTCTGATGTGCCCATGTCTGCAGGAAATGGGGCAACGTGGCCCTTGATGGCAAAATGCCATCAACTTTCCCACAAAGGCTTTATTTGGGTATCCTCAGGGAGCCCTGTGTGCCTCAGTTTCTCTACTCGCAGTCACCCACCATGCCAGGCCATGGTCACTGAATCACTCTAATGGCGTGTTTGCAGCGTGGAAAGGAGAGGGGAAAAGATGACAAAAGACATTCATTTGAGGGAAGAAAGGAGAGGAAGAAAGAGGAAGGGCTTTTGCAAGCCCCCTTCTCTACCCCCACAGCCAGCTCTGACAGAACATCATTAAACGCAGCCGTTCAGCTGCATCCGTGGCCACAGAAACCTGGTGCCATGTGAGTGTCCTGTGGATTTTCCACAAGAAAACTTGTTGCTTTTCCCAACGGCCTTATAAACGATGGTGTTAAATACAGAAGAGGGAGCAAAACAAGGGCTATAGGGGGTTTGTTAACCATTACAGCCTGATGTGTGCTGGCAGGGAGCCCATCGACAGCATTGCTGCCGTGCTGCCTCCCCAGCAACGCTCCATCAGTTGCAGATACTTCCCAAAAGCTAGCAAATATAAAATAAAAAAGCAAACCACACCACATAAAAATAATAAAGTGAGGTGGTTTGGGTTTGTTCTGTTATGTTTTTTTCAACAAAAACATGGTTTTAGTTTTAACCAGGAGAAGAGGCTTGACAGTAATGCATAATGTAAAACTCTGCTATGAATAATTGCTGAGAGGCACTGAGGTTTGGTGGCCGGGGCATCTGCCTGGGACCCAGGGGACATGTTGTGCTCCCCATGGTGTAACCTCCAGCCCATGCCTCCTCCTCCTCCCCAT
Source organism: Todiramphus chloris collaris (assembly GCA_025345505.1). NCBI lineage: Eukaryota > Metazoa > Chordata > Aves > Coraciiformes > Alcedinidae > Todiramphus > Todiramphus chloris. The sequence continues at coordinate 6,569,340 of JANVCC010000060.1, forward strand.
TTCCCTTTTGCCATTTTTCTTGCTGAGATGGAGAGATCCCTTTGGGGGTAGGACAGGCTCTGCCTGTCTGAGAGTGGCCTCTGTGCAGCCCTGCAGGACAGCAGCCTCAGAGCCAGAGATGCTATCGCTCACTGAAAGGCACTGAGGATTATTATTTGTACTTTTGCAAGATGAATGTTCATTTTGGGGCTGCTAGATTAAGTAATGACATAAGTATGCGATGGGTAATCAATGTGAAAGCTTAAATTTGCATTAACTTAGGGGTTTACAGTTTGATTTCTTCGGTTATTTGACCAAGAACAAGATTAACTTGGTTTACTAGCTTGATTGCTGAAATTGGCCTAATTATGCTTTGAAAGTCTCAGCCCTGTGAAGGAGGGGCTGTGTCTGATCTGGCTGCTGCTGCTGTGGTTTTGCTCAGGGACAGCTGTCTGCTCAAGTGGGTTAACTGCACAGCAGCAGCAGATCTGCTTGCACGGAGATGTCTGCATCCTTGCTGGGGAAGAAAAGAAAAGATGATGTCTACACTGGTGGCTGTGGCACGTAGGGGGAAAAAAAAAAGAAGAAAAAAAAAAAGAAAAAAAGAAAAACCCACCACCAAACCTCTATCAAAAAATCCAGCTGAACAAAACAAAGCTAGTTTATTTTCACAGCGAGACAGGTCTCAGCGTCTAACCTGCTTAAAGCTGTTTGACAGCACAGCTGTCACTGTGCTACCTCTGCATTCTGCCAGCTAGATGGACCCCACAACATCTTCTGAAAGGCAGGGCTGGAGCTGTAGAAAGCTGCAGGTGTCTGGAAAGGTCAAACTGTCTCATTCCTTGTGTTAAAGAGGGAATAACGCTTATTTACTGATGTTTTTATGGCTCTCCTGTGCTCACTGCTGTTTGGGCACAGCAGCATCCTTCCTTTTCCAAGCAAAGCAGGAAGAATGTTGATAAGGAGGAGCAAGGATTCACCCTGCTCTTTATGAAACAAACTCGTCACCTGCATTTCTGAACAAGCTTGTTGTGTGGTCAAGGCAAAACCTTTTAAGCAATGCAGTCAGCAGCACCTGCTGCTTTGCCTTAGTCTAAGGACATACATGTCCTGTCATCTTCAACCTCTCCGGCAGGTTTTGTTGGCCTTTCTCCATAACAGTGTCTGTTGTAGCATCACCACTTTGAGTCCTTGAGCCCCCGGGTTCTGTAACTGTGGTCACATGCAGTTCCTCATCCCCACAGGACACGGGTCAGCAACTGGGGTATTGCCCAGCTTTATGTCTTTTGGAATTCGATGTGTCAGCAAATTCTGGGCAGTCTGTCTAGTCCAGCCGGCAGTATCTATAGTCTCTGCCAATGCAGGATGACCTTTCTGCACAGGGTTCAGCAGGAGATGAGATGGTTCTCATGGTATTTAGGGCAGGAGGCAGCAGATCTGGATGGCTGGCTTCAATATAGTTAACAAATGGTACTTGGTATATATGGCAGAAGAGAATGGCAACACACTCAGTGTGCTGGGGCATGTCTCTGTTCCTGGCGAAGAGCCGTCCCGGTGTTGCAGTGAGAGTCATTCTGCTTGCGACGTGAGACGGATGGTCACTTTGACACTTTCAGTCAAATGTGTTGACAGACCCTGTTTTGTGAAGTTGGAGTCAAAATATATGGGCCTAAAGGAAAAAAAGGGGGGGCAAAACAAACCTGGTGTGATTAAATGTACCCAATTTACCAGATGGGTGTGCAGGATGGGCTGTTCCAGGAGTTTCTCTGCGTTTCATATTCTGCTTATGCGAGGCCTCTCCATGTAATGAGTTTGATTGGTATCAAAAGTTAGACTGCCTCTTTCGTGCTGGAATAGGTCTCGGGAAGGGGCCAGGAGATGAGTATCTGCATAAATCTTGCAAGCACAGAGCAGTGGCTGCCCACTGCAGGAGCCCTCAGCCTCATCCTGCCCTCACCACCAACACCCACAGCCCCCAGAGCAGAAACGTACTTTTAGCAAAGATTCAACAAGATAAAAACATCCTTCTTTATTGCTTACTCTATGGGGATTATGGTGTGAGAGACAAACTAAGTCTTGAGGGCAGGGAAGTGTGGCTGAGGGTTAAGGAGACCAGCAGTGCCTGGGGTAGTGAGATGAGATCCTTTTACCTGGGTCTCAGCGTGGGGTACGTGGCTGGGAAGCTGAAACCCCTTAATCTCAGCATCTGTCTGTGCTGCAAATAGACCTAATAGGTATACAAAGTCTGGCTGTTTATGCGTAAAAGGTGAAGGATGCCTCCAGCTGTGTCAGGCTGTATCAACACCAGAGCGAGGCCACAGAAGATTGAGGATATTTTCCCATTAGAGCTTTTTCAAATATGTAAGTTTTATAATCTTTTTATTTCATCATTTGAGGCCCAGTGGGGGAGAGATGATCTTTGTGCATAAATGTGCCTGGTGCCAGCCGTGCTGGGCAGGGGAGTGGCTTTTGATGTCTATAATCACAGGCACTGGCTTTAATTTGCACATCCCACGTTGGTGTGGTCGGCACCGCGGCGAGCGAAGAGACGCTGTGGTGGTTAAATCAGGGATGGATCCAAGGCACCATGTGTCATGCAGATGGCCATTGCACTGGGAGAAGGCTTGTCCCTGCTTAACTGCTTTGGGGCACACTGCCCTCCACCCATCCAAGCCCGTGTGAAAAATAATGGAGGGTTTTGAGGTCTGTAGGCTGGCGAGGAGACGACAGCGGCAGAAGGGTGACCCTGTAGGCATGGGCACGTGGCACTGAGCCACCCAGCAGAAACCTGGGTTTGGGGTGCCCAGGGAATGCCAGTGCCCTGGGGAACCAGCCTCCTGAAGGGGTTGTTTGAAGCTGCGTGGGTGTACATCAGGACAGCCTGTCCTTCAGCCCATGGCTACCCAGTCCCCTGTCCTTTCAAATAGACATGAGTCACAACACCACCGTTTTGTACCCGTGTTCCGCAAAGGAACGTTAAAAGCCACCCAAATATTATTTATTATCTGCAGCCTGTGCATAAAGCATCGCCTCTGACCAAACAACAGCCACAGCCGGGGCCATCAGTCATGGCAAGCACCTCCGATGCTCCTTGCTGCTCCTGATCGGAGCCAGGAACAAGGACTCCTAGCTAGGGACGTGGCTGTTAGCAGGCAATGCTCAGCCAAGCCTCTCCCCTGCCTGCCAAGTCTCAGGTTTGGGGGATGCTGTGCAGAATGAGGAGCCCCTTTTCCTAGCACCTCCCTGAAGCCCTGGGGCTTCAACCCCACTCGCAGGAGCCAGGAGATGATCCGGCTTGCTGCGTGGCACACAGCATCCCTCCCCTCCAGTACGTGGTCCTCTTGTGCAGGAGCGAGTTGCTGCTCTTTGCCCAGCTGCTGTGGTTTGGTACCTGCACAAGTGCTGCTGCATAATTTGGTATTGCTTGTCATGCCTGAAGAGATAACCCTGCGTATAGATGTGCAGATATATTATTATTTAAATTAGTATTTGTGGCAGGGGGTGTGCTGGTAAAAACAAATTCCACATTGCCTGGCTCAGCTCATTTGCTGAAGTCAGGTACCATATAATTTGAAGCCCTCTGGGGAGCAGTATAATCTGGGGGTTGGTTTGGGTTCCTCTTTGTTCTGGTGGTTTTCTGCAAAACCACTTTGGTCCCAGGTCAAGATTAACACCAGTTCGAGTCATCCTGGTAGCCACAGGAAAATGCCCTGGACTAGTCAGAGCAGGTTAAATTATTAATTTCAGTTAGATAATTTTAATAATTAAAGAATTTTGTCATGTTTTGCAATTTGTCCAACACTTTGTGGTGATGCAGGTTTGTTTGGTTTTTTTTTTTTCCCTTGGTTGGTGTGGCTTTTTTTTAACCTGCCACTGTTCAGTGGGTAATTTCTTCTGGCTCATACAGCTTCTGGGGTGCTCCTGAAGAACTCCTGCAGGGTTCCTGGTGTTTGCACTGAGGGCTGGTCACCCAAGAGCTATGATATTATTGTTTCCTTTGATTTAATAGCCTTGCTCGTGAACAGAAGGCTCCTTTTTATTTCTGTTTGCCGGTTGTCCACAGCATCAATAATTGTTCAAGGCACTTGTACAGCTAATAGAAAGTGCCTGTCAACAAGAAAGGCTCATTTTAATACTGCTGTTGTAAAGAGATTGGGGAAAGCAGCAAAGCCAAGCAGGTAGCTAATGCGTTGTACCTGTAGTCACATAGATCTAGGGACAAGAGACATAAGTGGGGTTTAATTCTCTCCCAAATGGGTGCTCTATTTCACACCCCAGCACAGCTTCTGATTTATGGATTTCTTAACATCACAATATTTTCATTACTAAACAGGAAAGTGCAGCTAAGACCCAATCTAAAAACTGCTGAGGTAAATACAGGGACTGTGGCTGTTGTTAGCAGCCCTCGGACCAGTCCTAGCACAGTGGTAACGGCAATTGGATTCCCAGTTTGAGGAGGACTAGAGAATTTCTGCTGTCTCTTCAAAGGGATATTGAGCCACTCTGTGAGCACATTGAAACAGGCAGTCTGTGTCCTGAGGTTGTCTTGAAAACCAAGCCTACCTAGCTGGAGAAAGCGTGATGCTTACAAGGGGGAGGAAGAAAGCCCCTGATCTCTGAGCTAATGAGTGGAAGAGGGATGTGCAGCTGAGCTGATGTGTCGAGGCAAAACGATGTTGGCTGCTGTGAATGGGGAAACACTTAAGCTGTACTGGAGGCTTAACTCTGAAGCCTGGATGGAGGCTGAGAGCTGTGAGTGAGGCCAAGGCAAAACCTGGTGTTACTGGTCATGCTGCAGAGAGAAAGTCAGGTCTGGGGTCCATCCCGGAGAAGACACTGTCCTAATAAAAGAGCCAATAAACGGAGTTAGAGAGAGGTTTGTTTTGATGAATCGCAGTCTGTTCAGTTAGCTGCCAGACGTGGTTTGTTTAATGACTGAAACCAGCTGAGTAGGAGCTCATCTCGGTGAGACCGGGAGAGAATATAGATTAACGCCGTTGTGTTCTCAATGCGCCATTGACTTCCCCTACCTACCGTGAGCAAACGTGCTGTTCAGGTCCAATGAGATGGACAGGCTCATTAAGCAAACCTAGGACCTCTAAAGTCACACCCTAGGAGAGCCTTGCTGTGTATTCTCACTTTGGTAAAGAGCAATTTATACTACTTTATAAAGAATTCATCATTTTCTTGCTCCTCTTGGTCCCAGTCCAGCTGGAAGACAGGAGTATTTGGAAGTTCTCTGCACGGTCTGCTTGAGTGATGTCAATAGCCCCATGTCAGATACTCGGGAGGCTTGGAGATTTTAATTAAATGTCTGGACATCTGTGTGCTGAGATGAACCAAACGCCCGGAAAGCTCATCTTCCAGAGCCTCCCCACTGTGTGTGGGGCAGGTGTCCCAGCTCCCATGGTGGAGAGTACTCAGGGAGCCTCCTGACATGGGATTCCCCTTGGGCAAGAGACAGCAGCTGCCCTCCCTGCCCACCCTACTGCTGTGTGCATGGTGGAGGTGGAGGAGCACGAGAAGAGGAGGGTCAAGGCACGCTCTGTTCCCTCCGTCCATCTCCAGCAGATGTTTCCTGAGGAGCACTGTCCAGCTGGCCCTGCTTGCAGCAGCCCCCCAGCAGCTTTGGACTCTGATGAGCCTTGTGCGAAATCATCCAGGAAACCATGGACATTCCCATGTCCTGTGCCCAGAAAACCCTGAATTCCCAAAGTCTTTGCTTTGATTTCTGTTCATACAGAGAGGATGTGATTTCAGGGATGAGGCAACCTCTCACTGGGATTTATTGCACTCTGTTGAGCAGGGAAGCCTCTTCCCTGGCTACGTGTGGACAGCGGCCGGGTACACGGGGAGGAGAGTTCTCCTGGCCTTACAAATGCTGTAAGAACTGTGTCTGGTGACATTTAATTTAACCCTCTCACGCCAGATCTGAGGTTAGATTTGATCATACCTGCAGGCATGCTCAGATCTCAGCAGTGGGTGATGCTGGTGGGGAGGAGGTATGCTGGGGGATGTGCTCCCTGGCTCTGGGTCCCCATCGCCTGCCGAGCTCCAGCACAGAGGGGAGTTTGCATCCAGGAGAAACACCAGCCTGGGGTTTTGTGTGAGCTTTGAACGCTGAAGATCATCGAGTGCAGCCAATTCAAGAGTAATGGGTGGCATGTCTGATGGTTTCCAGTTATTCCATCTCTCATGCTGGAGTGGGCTTTTTCTTCCACCCTGCTTGGCCAACCTCTGTCCTACCTGGACTCATCGATCAAGGCCATACTATGGTTTGTCCTAAGTAAATGGAGCCAGAGTGAACCAGTGCATTAACCCAGCAGCCACCACACTCCACCACGCAGACAGCGTTGGGCACAGCCTGGGGACCAGCAGCACAGATGCTCTAAAGTGGATTTTAAAGCACATCCAAACTCCGCTGCCAGCGTTTATGTGCCATATGTTGCAATGGTAATTACTGTGCTTCCCAAAGCAATAGAGTGCTGGGGCTGTTTGGATCCCCCCAGTGATGTTCTTGGCCTCTGGGCCCACCACAGGACTAGAACTCACGGTTTTGGTTTTAATGCTAATGGTGGAACTGTTCTTTGTAGTGAGAAAGGGCTGGGGCATTCAGGGACAACCAAAGTCCCAAGGTTGCTGTTCAGCACAGGACCCACACAAAAGGAGCAGGGTTGTTTTTGTCAAACACGTTAGGCAATGAGTTACATGGTTTAGAGCTATTTTTTTGCAGCAGGATGAAGGAATGCTAATTCAGTCATTCACCCGACTTCCCATCACACTTCAACAGACCATTACACACCAGGACTTTCTTCTTTTCCTTCCTAAATAACTCATTGATGACAAAGGATGCTCCACCATGACAGGCAGCAATGTGCAAAACTAGGGTTGATTTAAAAACAAAAACCTTTTCTCATTGAAACTCCTTTTTGATGATCATGTGGAGTTTCAATTACACAAAAATTTTTTGCATCATTCATTGCCTTCAAGTGGAAAATTGCAGGATATGCTGAAAAACCTCCAGTGATTGAAAGCCTAGTGTATTAAATTCCCACCAAGAAAAATACACATTTATTTTGAAAATATAGACTAAACTATGCTTTGTTTACATGTTTTGTAACTTTTTTTTTCTTTTTCTGAGAAGAAACCTAAAGCAGCTGTTGGAAGCATTGTTGAGTGCTGCACTGTTCTGCCTGCTTTCTATGGGTAGGAATTGTTTCTTTGATCTTCATTTCAAAGAGGTTGAAAAGGCTGTTTCTGCAGTCTGCAGAGAATTTCCTTCTGCTTTTACATCATCTCTGGATTAACTCCGTGTTTCTGGGGAGGTTCTTGGTACCCATCCAACCAAAGGCACGCTTACACCTTGTGTAACATCCACTGCAGAGTGGATGATGTTTGCTTCCAAATCACCACAGCCGCCTTCTGTGCCCATCTTGCCCGGTGCAGGACATCATCCCCCAATGCCCAGGAGAGCAGAGCCCTGCAAACAAGCGTTTGAGGCTATGGGCAAGATCTGATCACATCCAGCAAGACCTGCAGGCAGCCAGGCTGGCATCGGGTTGCTGTCTGGGAAGCGAGCTGTGCCAGAGCAGAGGTGCTCTCTCCCTTGGATCCTTAGTGACCTGGATGTGATGAGTCCAATGTCATCAAGTGGTGGGATTTGTCCCTTCCCATGGGGCCTCTCTGTCTTCAGGACATGTAGGTTGGGGCTTTCCACAAAGCTGCTGGTTTTTAACGTAGTCAAACGTTTAAAGCAAGGGAGTGGGAGAGGAAAACATTATCAGCTGCATTAACTTCTACCTTGGATTCTGTGCGCAGCATTTGTTCAGATTAAGTAGCTGTTTGGATTCAAGCAACACCTCCTGTGTGAGCTAATGAAAGCAGTCCCACCACTCAGTGGTGGCATCAACCAAAGACCTGGTTGTAATCCAAACTACAGGGTTTTTTTTTCCTCCTAATGAATTAATCAGATGATTACGTGCGTGCAGTGGCTCATTAGAGAGGTGCGTGGCAACCTTTGGAAGGAAATTATTGGCTTTGCGTGGCCTGGAGGCCGTTACCTCGCAGGAGCGCGCTCCTTGAAGTATCGCGGCACCATATGTGATGCTCTAATTAATGGGCGTTGTTCCTGGGGTCCTTTGATCTCCTGGAAAATGACTGTAAAAATTTGAATACTGTAAACCTTCGAAAACTTGGAAGAAAAACTCAAAGAGCCAAAAGCAATTTCCCTTTAATCTAGTTTGTGGTAGCAGTGATTTCTTTTTTAATTTTTTTTTTTCTATTTTAAAAGCTTCCACCCTCTTTAATGGTAGCTGCAGAGATAAAGGGAAGTGTAATTTGGAAATTAGTTCCGGATGTTTGAGTTGTAGCTTTATTTTAGTAATCTGGGTCATTAATTTTGTTGAATAGCGTGTTTGGATTTTCTTTCCCTCTGTGCGCAAAGCAGAACTGCACCCAGGGTATAAAGGGGCTTCCACCACGAAAGGAAGCTCTCGAAGTCCTCTCTGCCTACAAGAACAAAGCCTGTGTCTCTGGTTAGCTGATGTGGATGGCAGGAGATGAGCAGGGGAGATGAGCAGTGGGGGGGTTGTGCTCCTGCTGCAGCCAAGGACAGGGGGCACCATGGGGAGGGACCTCTGCTGGGCTGATCCCGTGGAAAGCCAAGGGTCAGATCTGGGGCAGGGTGAGGCTTTAGGCTCTCAGCCATGACAGGAGCCTTTTAAAATGAATAAAAGCAACTTGTAGCTTGATTAATGAGCAAAGGTGCAGTTTGGTAAAGCTTTACAAGGAGCAATAAAAAAAGGGATCTTTTGAGTGAAAAAGCACAGTCCTGCTTAAGCCTTGGACGGCCCTGGAAATTCAGGAATTACGTGTACCAGCATCGTCTCTGTGCACATCACCCATCCAAAGAGTCTCTGGAGGTGTGTTGCAGGTCGCTGTGAACGCAGCTCCTCACTGCAAAGAGGCTCTGGAGCAGCACCAGGGGCTGTGTGTGCCCCAACTGACAGCCCTTGGGCACAGCACGGGGATGCTGGCTGCATTCCTGTCAACAGGGGTATGAGCTTAAACCCATTTTTCTCCTCTGGCATTGATGAGATGGGGATGGAGCCAGTCTGGGAGTCCAGCACGCTGGTGCAAAGCTCAGCTTCCAGTCTAGGAATGTGCAGAGGGGCCAGGGACTGGAGGACAAGCTCTGCTCTTCTCTCTGCTTGGCAGTGTGTTGGGGAAACCAAGAATAACGATCTATCTCCCTGAGCAAAAGGAGTATTACATACTCTTCAGGATTAAAGCTGTTCGGTTTTTTTTTCCCCTGTGTGTTTATACACTCTCAAGTGGGGGAAAAAAAACCAAGAAAACCAAAACAAAAACCAAACCAACTCTGCTTTTTTTGTTGTTGTTGCTAAGCTTTAGAAACATGGTCATTATAATAATGCAAGAGCAGGCAGAAGCGCAGAACTGGCTGGGCAGAGTTTTTTCTGCTTATCCTGATTTCTGTTTTGCTGTTTATCCTGTTTATCCTCTCCTTGTTATCCTGAACTAGTTTGTCTTCTTGTAAATGCCAACCTATGACCCTTAAAAAGAAATCATCAGGAAGAAAACTTGCTGACTGAGTCCTTTTTTTTGCCTGTGGCAGTTGAATAAGCCCATCAGCTTATATAATATTAATATTTGTAAAAGCAAACCTACAGAGCTCATAAATCTTCCATAAAAGGGGGACAATATCTACATCTATTTTAAAATGAGGCAGGTAAGTAGGTTGTAGGACAAAAGGGTGTCGATACAAAGGAAGTGGGTAGATGAAAGAAATGAAATTGCCATTTTAATCTGAAAATTAGCTCTGTAGAAGTGATACCAGAAGCTTCACTGCTGCTGTAGCCAGCATTTTACTCTGGGTCATCCCTTGGCCCTGGAAAGCCTCAGTCCCTGCCTGCTGCCAGGTTATTCTATTCACCTGGGTTAAGGAGTGAAAAAAGAGTCCAAAACTGAAGCAGAGCTTGTTTGCAGGGGACGAGACTTCATTATCACTTCTCCTAACTTTGTACCTTCTCCAAAAGGAGGGGAAATAAAAAGATGCAAAAAAAATTCTACAGTTTTGGATTCTGTTAACTGTTTTTTTAAGTCAAGAAGCAGGCTTTTCCCCGTTAGGCTACGGGTAGGGAAACCCAGATGTGAAATAAAACTAGCCCAGCTTATTTTTAGCCAATCAGATGAGCAATCTTGACTCCAAACATGTGCACGGAGCAGCTCCGTTGAGGAACAGTGTTGTTGCATCACCATCAAGACAGTCCTTTGTCAAAGGAAAACTGGGCTTTGAAGGAGTTGCTTTAAGACCTCTTTAATTGGGTACCACCTACAGTGGGATGGGAGGGTAAAATCAAACCATTTAAAGGCTGTGGAGCTACACGGGAGGAAAAAACCTCTTTTTTTTTTTTTTTTTTCATTTTTTCTTCATTTCCTGAGTTGATGAGGAGTTGGGGGACAGAGACATAACCAGGTGATTCCAAACTGAGCTGGGATCCCATGACCCCAGACTAAGGGCTGTACCCTGGGCCATGGTGTGAGTCGTGTAGTGCAGCCATGCTTGTGCCCAGCTCGTCTCAGAGCTGGAAGATGGTCAGACATTGGCTCAATCTGCATTTTTTGGTGAAACAAATTTTTTTTCCCTCTTAAAACAAGGAGTTGCTGAAGTTGAATCTTCTCATGGGATTAGGTCAATTCATTTAGCACAGCACATTTGTAAGGAAAAGTTTTTATCATGCCAACTCAGGCAAGAAATATGTTCAAAGAATTTTAGCGTTCAGCTCAAATCACTACTTCATTTAAACATTTTAAGCTAATGAGAGTTGGCAAAAAAGCTTTTTTTTATTAAAAAAAAAAGTAGATATAAGAAAGGAATGTGTTGAAGCTATCTCAGTGGAAAACGCTTTCATATTTTTAATTTATAGAAGTTTGTAAGTTTAGCTTTGTCCTAATTAAGGGCAAGAAAATATCTGGAAAGCTTTTAGAGGGCTCGTAGATAATTAGCCAGACGATTCCTGCTGGTCTTTCTCCTCTCCAAGTCCAGCTGCATTTTTCCCTAATGAAATTCTCTGCCCCAGCAAAGGTGAAATGTGAAAGGTCATTATTATGGATCAGCTTTGCTTACAAGCAGAAAGGAAACTGGCCAGAACTTGTACTCTGGGAAGGAGATGAATGAGAATGATATCACACAGGTTTATAAAATTATGGAGAACCTGAGTAAGGCACGTGAAACATGATGGTCTACCTGAAAAATCCTATGCAGGAAAATCAGCACTTTCAAGGTGGATCAGGTGAAGGGCTTGTGATACCTGCCCATTCCTTCCATCTTTTCTTTAGGGAGCCCCTATTTACTCTGGGGTGTCCAGTTGTGTTTGTGCTATTTCTGTCCCTTTGGGTTAAGAAAGGAAGAAGATCTTGCCCTGGCTTCAGCTGGAGCAGGAGGACCTTCCCTGGACCTCACTGTACTTTTTCTTTCCCCACCCTTTTGTGGCCACCTCCATCTCCAGGAGGACCTGAGCAAAGCTGAGTTACGTCCATCGCTGGCGTAGCATCGTCTCTGCTGTCGTTAGAGAATAAATGACACTGTCTCGATGGCCGGGGAAGAAACCAAATTAAACCCCCCCATCCTCAGCAATTGACGGTCCGGCTGCCGAGCTCCGTGTCACAGCCGATTTCTCACGGACAATCGAGGGCAAATTGGTCCTCTAATTTCTGTCACAAATGTTTTTGCTATGCAAAGGGACAAATAGGAGCAGGGAGAAGAGGAGAGAGCGCTTGGCCTGGCCTTCAGCCTGATGGCGAGGGAAGCCTGTGACAATGCTCACGTGCTCCTTGCAGGGTGGTGGGCAGTGGAGTTGCACTGGGTGACGAGAGATGGCCAGGTAAGCTGCTTTCTCTGGCTCCAGTAACAACCCACCCTGCTCAAACAAGGCAGCTGTGAAGGAGGGGGAGGAGGGAAGGTGGCTTGCTGTTGAGAAACCTGGCGCGGGACACCACGTTCCCCGGTGGAGAGCCACACCAAGCACGGGGAGGTCTGTCATAAAGCTCTGTAAGTGGGAAATTGTGTAACTGGGCTTGCCAGAGTGGGGCTGGGGATGCCGTGGCATTTGGGGTGGCCACGGCAGGTGGCAGGGAGCTGTGGGATGTGCAGAGTGGAGCAATAAGCAGGTACCAACTTCTGGCACTAATCTGACTGCAATAAATTTGGTGGTGTATTGACCACGGTGGAAGTCTAGATCAATATCAGTCTTCAAGAGGCTCAACAGATCAATGTTTCTTTGATACAGATAAAGAAGATAGAGGGGAGGTGTTTATGGCATTCCCTGCATGCGGGATTATTATTCTTTGCTGATCCTGCTGCTGAGGGAGGGGAGGGGAGCGAGAGGGAAGGTAGGAAAGGATTTAGAAAGATAATTCACCAAGCATTTGAAAAGCAGCTGTAAGAAGGAGATTTATGGCACTTTTCTCATCAGTTTTAGGCTGAAAAGAGGAAGAAAAAGATCTTCATGAAGATGTACTGCCCTTTGAGAGAAAAGTTTCTTATCAAATAGTGGCCTTAGGTTTCAGGAGGTGCCTGTGGCAGAGGCTGAAGAGCTTGCTTAGGCTTTGGCAGAGGGATGTGCAGATGTTTCTTAGGTCCCTGCTGCTTTCTGGTGGTGGATACACCCACCCCATGTCTGGCTCTAAATGCTCTAAGATGACTGGTGGGGAGATGGTTAAACCAGGACACAGGGAAATGCTGGAGAGGGAGGCACAGAGATTTCTTTTCTTAAATAAATCAGCTGGCTTTGTCAGGGGCTGCAAGTGGCTGAGGTTTCAGCTTCACCAGTAAGCCAATCCTGGCATTCTGGTGCTGCTGGGGTGAGTGTGACTCATTTATCCCTGATTTATCTCATTTATCTGCTGATGTATCCCCTTGAACAAATAATCCAAAGTTGAAAACCATGTTGCCATCATCAATGGGATTTTCTTACAGTGTCTTTTTAAAAAATCCATTTATGTGTTTTGTTTTGTTTTTAAATTATGAGGGCCATCAATCACCAGGAATGACTTTTTGGCATTGTCCAAATTTTAGGGGAAGGTTGTTGCAGGATTTTCCTCTGCTCCCCATCCCCCTCCCTGCCACGACAGAAAGGTGATGACATCACTGGGACACCACTGGGTCTCACTGGGGTGGTGTTCTGGTTACTGGCAGCTGAGACTTTGCAGCCTCAGCACTCATGTTGCCTAGGAACTGGTGGGAAGGGACCAAGCCCAGATCCTGCCAGATGTGGTGGCCTCTAAGGAAGCAGCTTGGCATGTCGCTTCTCCATGGTGTTTTTCTCTGGAGGGCTCAGTTTTGTGTCAGTGCTGAGGTCATCAGCCTCAGGTGCCAGATGACTGCATGTCTCAAAGGGGTCGGAGACTTCAGGGTTGGATTTGTTTCCAATCAAAATCCTGGTGTTGTGAAAGTCAAGGTAAAACGAGCCACCCTTGTAAAATCATTTAGGTTGGAAAAGACCCTTAAGGTCAAGTCCAACTGTTAACCTGAGATCCTCAGACCATCAGGGTGCACTGGGGGAAGTTGGACCACAGGGATGTCCTCATCCCTGTGTCCCAGCACATCTCCAACCAGGTGAAGAAAGCCTCTGCCATCTGTTTGCACCCATAAAGCACTGCAATCTCAAAGCTTGGTCACCTCAGCCATGCATGGACTGGTAAGCAGCAGGAGGTTGCAGCAGGTTGCTTAATGCCAGGTGGAGTTGTGATAGGCTGAAGGGATGCAGAGAGCAGCTGTTGTGCTGGTGTGGGGACGGAGGGGCTTGCAAAAGGTGCTTGGCCACAGGGATGTTCCCTGTGCTGGCAGGGTGGAGGGAAGGTCCCCTCCTCTCACCTCTCATGGGAAGCTGTGACCCTACTGTCACACCCACAAGGGAAAGCAGAAGGTTTAAAGCCCAGCAGATATGGTCAGAGAGGTCTGACTGAGACAAAGTTGGTCGTAACCCAGCTGCTCTGCAGCCTTGGCCAGAGGTCAGTGAGGTTCATCCACTGGACCCAGGACCCTTCCCAAGAACCTCATGGCCTCCCACTAGAAGTGAGGTCCCAAGGGAGGGTGGCATTCATTGCCTGGCCCTCGTGACAGGCAGTTTTCCTCCCCTTGTTATGCTCGGTCCTGCAACAAGTTTCCAGTAAGAGCTGCCAGGGTCCACGGGGAGAATGAAAGGCGCCTGTGTACCCCTCGGGCTGGGGCTGTGCTGCTGCCACTGTCCAGGATGCTCTGCAGCTGGGTGGGAAAATTAGATGTCACCCTTGGAACGCATGAAGGTCACTGGATCCCATTACTGAAGTGCTGTGTACAGATCATTCCTGACACGTGCCTTTGTTAGCAGGGACCACGCGGTTCGATGGGGAAGTTGGGTATGAACGTGTAACTGGGCAAAGGATTTCCAAGCGGAACGGGCAGGGCTTTCAGACCCTCTTTCCTCGCATGTCTGTTTCCTTCCTTTCCTTTCCTTTTCTCATCTCCCCTTCTACTTGTTTGACAGGACTGGCTGACGAAATTTGGCTACCTGCCTCCCCCGGATCCTGTCACAGGGCAGCTGCAGACGCAGGAGGAGCTCACCAAGGCCATCACTGCCATGCAGCGGTTCGGGGGGCTCGAGGCGACGGGGGTCCTGGGTCAGTGCCTCATGAACCCTGCCCTCTGGTGCAGAGGGAGGCAGGGACAGCTCCTCTCGGGTCTAGGACGGAGAGGGGACTTGGTGCTGAGTTGTGGAGTGGCATCATCTCCAGGAAAAGCTTGTGTGGGGGTAACATATGGCCCAGTTTGCAGCTGTAAGAGTAATTACATGGCTCAGGTGCTTTGTTGCCTTTTGCTTTCAAGAACCTGAGGCAAGCAATTATTTCACCAGACCCACACACCCCTGGGGTTCCTGTTGTGCTTAAAATAACTCTTGGTGTGTTCAAAAAAAAAAAGGAAAAAAACAAAAACAGAGAAAAAGAAAAAAAAAAAAAAAAGAAAAAAATCCAACATAAAAACTAAGGCTGATAAGCTGTCCTGTTCAAAGCCTTAATTGCAGCATCCCATTGAGTTGAACAAAACTCCTGATTAAGCCTCCTCTCATTTGCATATGTAGATATTCTGGTTTCTTTCAGCACTGGGGCACAGAAGAGGAGGGAGGGATGTCGGGTCACATCCCCCCCCCTGCCCGTGGCACATGGAGCCACGAGGTGCCTGCAGAGCCGGTGAGGGGTCTCCTTGGCTCTCGCTGAGCCACAGCGGCTCCTGGCAACCCCCTGGTCACCTCCCCAGCAGCTTCTCAGCCGACTGGGCAGAAGGTGGCTTCTGTGGCAGCCACATCTGGCTGGGAAGGAGCAATGCAAGGCCAGGCCGGAGCGACTCAAGTTCCCCTGGCATGGCCGGGGTCATTCCTCTCAATGTCCTCATTGAGGGAAGGAGAAAGCCAGCATTATCCCAGCCCTCAGAAGGGCGGCTGTCTGCTCTGCTCTCCTCCCCTCCCTGACGTGCAGCCACGACCTCCCGCCGCATGGCTAGCTTGCTTCCGCTGCTTGGGACAGAATTAACGAGAAGCTGCTAATTAGCAGGCCTGTCTCCATCCATTCCGGAGCCCCCAGCAGCTCTCCCCTGGACCCCTGGAGCAGCTGCTGCTTGAGCAGCCACCGGCCACAGCCCGTCGCTGGGACTTTCCCTCTCCGCTCTTAATTGAGCACATGCAATTATTTCTCTTCCACCTTATCGCAAGCTGCAGGAGGCCCGGGAGCAAAGATTGCCTTTCGAATACGTTTGCATTTCTCAGTTTTGGAAGAGATGTTTGAAACGGGCCTGGGGGGCTGCCCTGGGTGGGTTGGGGACGTAGGTTTGCGTCTGGAAACAAAGTGTTTAAGTGAAGGGGTAAAGCCAGCACGGGAAACGGGTGAATTAACAACTTGTCTGCCTTTCAGCAGATGAGAATAGGAGCTTTAAAATTTCATTCACTTTTAAAAATAAATAAGAAAGAATATGAACACTTTCCAAAGGAGCTCCTAGCTGAACAGAGGTATAGTTTATTTACATGCGGCTGTCTCTGCTTTGCCAGAGGAATAATGGGAAACGCAGCAAGAGGGAACAAAACAGAATCATTAAAGAATTATGGTTTCAAATATAATCAAAGCTGGCCACAGGTGGTTTTCCACACATGCTTTCGAGACCTGTGAAGTGTCACACAAGAGTTAACGTGCTGCATTTTCTCCCATCATTCTCATGATTTCTTTTTTTTTCCTGACCCTAGATGAAGCCACGCTGGAGCTGATGAAGACCCCTCGCTGCTCTCTGCCCGACCTTGCCACCATGGAGACCAGGAAGAAGCGATTCACACAGGCTATCACCAAGTGGACCAAAAGGAACTTGTCTTGGAGGTAGGAATTCATCCTCCCCTTCAGAAATCCTGCAGCAAAGGGCAGATCTCACACAGACCTGGGGTAAACACGGCTTTGGGATGAGTTTCAGGGTGATGTGTTGAAACGCATCCCTCCATGCTCCCAGGACCCCACAGACTGTTCATTCAATCTCTTCTGCCAGTCCCAGCCTTGACTTTCTGGACTCGCTCAGGCCCTGACTGGAAGTGGTGCACGTTTGGCCGGTGGGTTAGCTGGCAGCTTTTTTTGCACGGCAATGATTGATTGGCACATCATTTCTCTTGGGTTCATTAGGACTTTGCGATTTCTCAAGCAGCTGCCGTGGACTTGGTTTGGCACGGATAAGGCTTCTTCTCTTGCCCCACCTGAGCCCAAGGGCTGGGAGCATTTTCTGGGTAATAGGGTCACTTTTTTCCTCCCTAGTCCTTGCCCCTGGGGTGTACTTTTCCCTTGCCATCAGGGAGCGATGTGTGTGGGTCACTCGGAATGAGCGACACACACAAGTTCAGGTCCAACATCCAGAGACCCTTCAGTCCCACTGCAGGTCAGGGATGGCAAACAAGCTGATACCTGTCCTACCAAGACTTGTGCTTTTTGGAACTCCTTTTTCTTCCCTCAAAGACTATGTGCTGCTGTGATTTTTTCCCTAAGAAAGGTGAGAACCGTGAGGTGCTCTTGATACCCTGCAAACACATGTGGATGCTATGGAGAGATCTCCTCATTAATAATAAGCTTCTCTCTAACCCTGAAATAGTCCCTCAAGTGAGTCCACCTCCCACTGCAGTAACAAATCTCAACTTGGCTGTCGCTGTTGACGTGTGTTGAAACTGTGGCCTCACAGGGATTGGATCCATGTTCCAGCACATCCCTCTAAGACCTTATTTTCAGAAAAGATAGATATAATTGAGCTTTAGTAAGAAACTATTTTGGCTCGTGGATGGCTTCTTGTAGTGAAGTAACCTGCATTTTATAACAGCTCAGCCTCTCCTCCTGTGGACTGGCCTCATCTTGATGGGTAAGAGGAATAAACTTTGTATTTCAGAGAGGAGAATGTCCCCTTGGGTGACACAATAACACCTGCCCTGATGTCCTGCAAGCTGGCAGTGCAGGGGGCATGGCTTGTGCACAGCCCTGGCCTCAGGAGCTCCTCTGAGCAAAGCTGGGCTGGACAAACACAAGCTGTGTCCCACAGCGGGTCAGGCACGGTGGCCAGTGGCACAGTCAGTGCCCACAGTCCCAGGTTGGAGCAAAGAGTGGAGGGAAAACAGGGTCAGGATGTTCTGGTGGACACAGCGCTGGGATATCTCCCACCCCCTTGGAAACTGTGTTGCTGCAGCTGAGATTGCCATAAAAGAAAAGGGGTTTAGGTCTGAGATGGCTTTTTACGTACGACATAAAAAAATCCATCTCCTGACAAATTCAGTTGTGCTTTTTATTCTTTCATCCTTTCCAAGATCTTGGCTCTTGTTCAAGAAAGGGCTGTATTTTATAACTGGAGGTTGTATAAGCCAACAGGAGGCTATAGCATTATAGAAACTCCAACATAGTGTTTACATCCAACACTTGAGATTAAAATAGCTTTTTTGAATCTGCCATGAAATTCTGCCAATAGAGACATAAAGTTTTACATGCTTATCTTTTACTCACTGATTGAAGATTTTTTAAAAAAGAAAACAGAGCCAAATTCTAGTACGCCACGCATCTAAAAATTGAAGAACAACCTGAACAATTGCAGGGCTGGAATAAATAGGTAAACAAAGCTGTACGCAGGGATGATATTGGGATAGGCACTGACAGTGGTGGAGAGGGCAGTGTTTGGCAGACAAAATTTTATAGTCATGCAGGTTGCTAAGATTTATTTTTTTTTAACCCTTGGGTAGAGCCAGTCTATGGGACTGGAGGGCTCAGGGAGCAAAACATTAGAGGCTGCATCCTGCACAGCCTGTGGTACAGCCTCAGAGCATCCCAGTAAAGTGTCAGGCACTCATGGTTTTCTGTGCCTCATCTCCATAGGAAATTTTCTGGTTATTACAGCACATAAATCTTCTCTTCGTGGGATTTTTAATTTATTTATTTTTTCTGCACTGTACGGAGTTACCAGGCACTCAGTGAGCTCATGAGGTGGCAGTGAGATGGATTTGGGATGCAGGGAGCTGCGTGCTGCGGATGCCCTCTGCTGGCGTCAGCTCCAGGAGCTGCCCACAGCCAGTTCCCCCTCCCATTTTGGTTTGTTGGTTTGGTTTGGTTTTTCTTTTGATGATTTTGCTTTATTGCTTCTAGTTATGCCCCGCAGAAGGGGAGTTCACAGCCGGCATCTCTTCCCAGGCCCTTGCTGTCTCCTTGCAGTCATGGGCAGAGCAGCATCAGGGCTGTGCCCCATCTCTGCACGCTTGGAACTCCCCTGGGCAGGGGAATCGCCAAGCTCAGCTTTCTAAATTTACCAGGTTTTTTTCCTTGCTGAAATCTCAGCTCAGTGCCAGACTGAGCTGACTTTCATCTGCCTTTAGTTAAGGACGAGTTCCCGGTGACACTTCATCAGCACTGCAGTCTTTGAAACTGCGATGCTCAAGATGCAAGGTGGTGGAGCTGGAACAAATGCAGGCAGCAGGGGAGGGGTGACATCTGCCAGGCACTGCCCATCATCACTGCGAGCTGGCACCACCTGAGCCCACCATGTGGATTTACCAAAGCATGGAAGGGCAGCTGCCAGGCAGGTACCATGGGGTAAAGGTGTGCAACTGGGGTAACCCCCAGTACCGTACTCCCATCTCCACAATGGGCCTGATCCTTCCCCTTTTCTCCTCTAATTGTTGGCAGTGTGGGGACCTTGCAGCCCAAGCCCAGCTGGCTGCAGGTACCCCAATGCCTGGGGGTGACAGATGCCCGAGGGGGTAGGAGTGCCCCCCCCAGTGTGGAGCTAATTTAGGGCTGTCAGAACACACCCATCACAGGCAGCAGGGACCCTCCTAGAGAAGAGCCCTGAACAGCTGTAGTGGAGCACAGGCAGCTGCCACATTGGCATCTGCTGCCAGCTCAGGTGGCAGCACAGGGGCTCAGTGGCTGGGGTGGGTGGCAAAGTGCAGCAGCCCCGCTCCAACAACTCCTCCCAGAACATCTGCTCCTCTTGCAGCCCAAGAAACCAGCTGTGAAATTTGCTTTCCCCCACCTCTTTGCCCCAGGATGGATTATTCCCATTGCTGGGCTGCAGGGAGCTGCCTGGTGCTGTGTGTGTACTAAAGGACAGGAGAAGGATTGTCACCCCAAAATATTCAGTAATTTTTGCAAAGTGCAAGTGGAGAATGCAAAAAGCCCCACTGCTTCCCTCTTGTGCACTGGGGTGTTGCGGCAGTGCCGGGGTAGCACCGGACCAGGGCTGCTGTGCCACAGCTCGTGCCACGGGTGGCTGGGAAAGCAGCTTTGCCGTGGCAGCAAGCACCTACTCTTTCAACTGTCCCCTCTTCCCCCCTTACCACCCCCCCCAACCCAGAAAAATCAATGTGGGTTTATCAGGCAATCCTTAGCCTGCTATGTTTGGTAGTTATCAGCATTTATTTTATTTCTCTGTGGTTTCAGGGCTGCAGGAGGGGAAGGAGTGCTTTCATTAGCCAATTGATTTCTCATACATCACTAATCCTCTTCCATTTTTGTCTTTGGGAGGAAAGAAAATGAAAAAGGAACCCAGAAATCAAAATAATGTTTAGCGTGGGAGCTCTTCAGTAGTGCACAGAGGAAGATCATCCCTCTCTGGCCTCTACTTATTAACCAGTTTGGACCCCAAATCTCTTTGGGATGGGACAAGCAAAGGAGGGGACTCGGGGGACATGCGAAAGAGCGGCAGCAGCTGGGTGAAGGTCATCTTCCCTTTGTCTGCATGGTGGTGCTGCTGCCTGGGCGAGCTCAAAAAGCAGAGCAGAGATGTCCTACTCCAGCTGTGCCTCTTCCAACCACACCGCGCTCGGCAGCCGCTGTTTGGAGCGGCGTGGCTGAAGCTGCCTCCTGCAGCCCCACCAGCCGCAGGGCCAGATGCTGCTCAGTGTCCCAGCTTTGCAGAGTGATGCGACTGACCCCGCAGCTCAGGGCAGTGTTGGTGGGGTGGCCAGAGGGGGACTGAGCAGCCCAGTCCTCATCACCTGCCCAGTGGCTTGGCAGGGACTGTCTGGAGGAGAGAGCTTTCCCTGCAATTAGTCACATCAGGCTTTAACCTGAGATGGGAATTCTGTAAGGGGAGTCTCCAGAGGGACTAACATCCAAGTGGGATGAGCACAGCTCTCCGCTGGGTACCTAACGACCATCTGCTACAAATAATGATAATCAAGGTAGGAGGAAGCTTGTTTAGAACCTGCCTGCATCTACATGACTTTGGAAATGAGCCTCCCTTTCAGTGGAAGTGGGTAATGCAGTGCCGATGAACATCCTATCAGCATAACTGTCTTCACCTAATCTCACTGAAAACAATTAGCAGAGCTCTGGCAATCAAATCAGATGCTGAACTGAAAAACCCTGATGGGCTTCTCTTGAAAAATAGCGGTGGTAATGAATAAAGGAGGAGGATTTTTCACTTACATCTGCAGCATGTTAATAAAAAGTGGGTCAGCTCAGAGGTGCAGGACCTTTTATAAGAAGTAAAATAAGTATTGATACTGTTTCTGCCCTAATCTAATATTTCTGGAGTCAGGGGTTGGGATGAATGTTAATAATGCTTGTCACTTTAGACAGGGCTTTTCATCCACTGTCCTTTTACAAGGGAGATCAGATTTATTATCCTCATTCTACAGCTGGAAAGGGAGGGAAAGAAAAGGAAAATGTTCATGCAGTTGAGCAGGGCTTGAGCAGGGACGAGCTAATAATATCCCCAAATCTCAGTCTGTGCCCTAGGCACCACAATCCTGGAAATTGGTCATGATTCCTGGACTAAACATAGTGCATTCTACACGTATAATGACTTGTTCAGTAGAGATTAGAGCAGTAAAGGGTTTACCTAAGTCCAGAGGAGTGTTGTGGAAGATGAAGACACCAAGTTAAAGAATATCTCAAAACCATGTGGCCTTTTTTTTCATTCTGTGGAGGTTTACATCCAGCCATGGTCTCGTCTGTAAATTAAAAATCACTTGAAAATTGTCTTTTCTAATCCTGTGCTCATAGTGTTTGTACCTCCATGCTGTCTTCTTCACAAATGTGTTTTGTTTGGAGTCCTGTGATTATGTGATGCTATGTGGATGTTAACTCATTTAGTTTAGTAGTTAAGGGCTTTCTTTGCCTAGAATAGTTTAGGGATAGCAAAGGCATAGATACGATGAGTGATTTTTGCTAACCTGGCTGTGATGTGTTTTGGCTGGTACATCCATCTCGTTTCCACTGTCTCTAGGATGGGGTTCCCAAGCTCTACAGAGAAACTCTTTGTGAGATTTCTTCTTGTTCTCATAAGTCCTTTTCTTTTTTTGTCCTGGATTTAACCCTCACTAGTTTTACCCTGACCAGGATGTGGTACCCACCTTGGGCTGCATGTCTCTGAGGGTGTGGGATTCATGCAGATATTTGTGAAAGCAAGAGCATCCAACCTCAGTCATCAAGTCATCCCTGCTCTCCTTCTCTGTGGTGTCTCCCAGTACCAAATAACTACTCATAGGAAGAGCTTGAGAGACGTGTGGTCCCTTTCTGACACCTGTAATTACATCTAGAGGTTTAGCTGGGTCATTGCTTCACAGTGGTGCTGGGAAGTGGTGTAGTACTGAGTGATGCTCTCCCAGCTACATTATGCAGGAGGGCAAGTGAGGTGATCATAATTGTTGCTTCAGATTTTAAAAGTCTGTCAAGCCATGAATATTTCATAAACACTTCGGTTGGTGTGCTGGTACACAAGAAATAAAGTAACCATTATTACTGGGGTAGTGCTGGCCAGAAATTTTCCAGCAGAATTGTGTTTTGTCAATAATTACTCAGTCAACAGCACATTTTCCTGGAGTGTGTTTATTTTCATCAAAATTGTCAATGAAAGATTATCTAAACACACTCTGTTAGAAGCCAAGGTGCCTTGTTGCATTGTTGTCTTTTCACCTCCTCTGTTAAATCAACACTATTCAGAATTGTTCTTCAAGGTTTGGTTATACAGGAAACATTGACCTTTCATTTTCCATTCCAGCTCAGACCAAAGGGGAGGTTTGAACTGGGCAGCTGCAGGGCAGAAACCAGCACATGGCTTGTCCCACCTGGCTTTTCTTCCAGGGCAAGGCAGAGTTGGGGACCAGGAGCTGCAGTGCTGATACAGCTGCAATAGCCTGTGCTGGGTGCAGTGATAATAATTATGCCCCAGCTCATTAGTGCTTTTTCTACCTAGAAGCAAGGCAAGAGCTTCTCAACGACAGTGCTCCATCAGATAGCCTGGCTCCTGCGGGCAATAGGCTGGAGGCATTTTGAGTGTGATTTACATAAAATGGGTCCTTTTCTCTTCCTCTCTGTTATGGATTGCAGTCTCAGAGATGGCTGGCAGTGTACTGGTTTCAGAGTATATTTTATACCTCTAGCAGACAGGCTGGGAAATATATGGAGGCAGCAAATCCATATTGGCTTTCTCTGTGTGTGTAATAAGAATTATTATCCTGCTGTTTGTTGCAGGGAAAACTGATGGGTCTATGTGTGATGCAAAGGCTTCAGAAGTCAATAATCTTTGCATATTTGGGTTGCAGTTGGAACGAGTAAGTGGCGAGAAAATAATTGTCAATAGGTCTGAAAAGGAGCTTAAAAAAAAAAAAAAAAAAAAAAGAAAAAGGGCAAGCTCTGGAAAGGGTCTCACGGCCTTGGCATTTCCAAGGTTGGGTGTGGGCAGATAGTGCTGGGCATTGACAGCACTTTGTGCCCGAAGTCTGTCTCTGAGGCTCTCTGCCACCTGGTACAGCCTGCTCAGGAGGTAGCAGGATTCCAATCCTGGTTGTGTTTCACACACCTGGGATATTTCACAGTCTGGTGAGCGAGACTGGCTCAGTATTTCTAGAGGACCCAAGCTCAGTATCTGAACTTGCCATTTCATTTCCATTCCCCCATCTGGAATTGATGTGATTCAGAGACTTAGACTTTTAAAGTGTGTTAGGGCACTTCAGAGGAGTGCTAAAAGCTCTGGAGTCCTCCCCAAGGCTCTGTAATGCACCAGGCACCCGCAGAGCCCTTCCTGGTGGTCCTCAGAGAAGATCATTCATGCTACTGAGCTCTCCTCTTCTTTGCCCTCTTTATTTCAGAGTTCGTACCTTCCCAAAGGAGTCTCAGCTGGGCCATGACACCGTCCGAGCCCTGATGTACTACGCCTTGAAGGTCTGGAGCGACATTACCCCGCTGAACTTCCACGAAGTGGCAGGTAACAACGCCGACATCCAGATAGACTTCTCCAAGGCAGATCACAACGATGGCTATCCCTTTGACGGGCCTGGTGGCACAGTGGCACATGCTTTCTTCCCTGGAGACCATCACACGGCAGGAGACACTCATTTTGATGATGATGAGTATTGGACCTTCCGATCATCAGGTAGGTCAGGGTGGGAGAGCTGCAGCCAAACGCAAGGGCTCCCAGTTTCCTTCTTCTGCTCTGGTGGTTAGAGTGGTTTAGCCTCTGCTACGCTTTCACCCTGGGCTTGGGGGTCACAACACCTTCTTCTGGTTCCTCCCTCTGCCTTGCTAGCAAAATGACAAAAGCTAGCATTAAGGACCCTCTATGTTCCTTGAAGCCTCAGTGGCATTTCCATGACTCTCCCCGTCACATTGGCAGTTGGAGAGCTCCCCATCACCCATCCCCCATCGCTTGTGGGACCTAGAAAGCTGCAGCCTGGGTGTGCGGCTGTTGGTGCTCTAGGATGGGGGCTGCATTCGCTGACTTCAGCATCTTTCAGGTGGCTTCACAGTCACATGTCCCAGTTTCCTATTGTAAAGCATCTTTATCAGCTGACCTGCCTGGAAAGGTCTCAGTGGTCTGCAGGGAAAAAGCCCCCTGTGAGCACTAGTTTTTTCCTGCCATCTCCTGTCCGTTACCTGACATCAGGTTGGTTACAAGTTGCAGCTTTATTCTTTTTATTACTTGCATTTCATCTCGAGCAGAGCAGAGTTTTAATAAGCAGAGGGGCTATCAGGAGCGAGTGTTCCTCAGCTCTGCGAGCCATCTCTTGGGTCCCCAACCTTCGTGTCGGTCGTGTTTTGGCAGAGCGCATCCTCTGCAGTCACCAGCTGCTAATTTACTTGTCACGCCACCTCCTCTGCCAGCCTCCCAGTAGGCTCCTGCTGCTTCAGCTTAATGATTTTGTTTAGATCTAATCATCTTATCTGAAATCAGCTAATACCTTCTTTCTCCCCAGCCCCCTCCTCTCTGACCACCAGTTGACCTCCCTCCATCCCCCCCGAGTGTTTGTGGGCAGGAGTGTCCACCAGCCGTGCTGGAGGAGGTCTGAGGTTAAGGTCCTGCAGGGAGCATCCCTCCAAGCACTGCCAAGGGATGAGGGGGATGATCCTGATGGTGAGAAAGCTGCCCTCTATTTTGAAGGGCTTGGAGCTATCCAAGCTTCATCTTTTATTTATTTTGTTCTCCCTAGTGGTTCAAAAATAACAACTTGGTAGGTGATATAAAAATATCCCCAAGGTTGTCAGTTTGGCATTAAAATGTCAGAAAGCATATGTCTTGTTCTCTCCTAGTGCTGGGGGAAACAGCATAGGTTATAAAAATCCTGGCTGTTTACAGGCACGGTAATTAATAGTCATCAAGGAAAAAAGTAGAATTCAGCAAAAATACACACACCCCCCCCCCAACACCCCAGGCCCAGTCGGGAGCACTAAGGACTGTGCAGGATCAGCCACAGCTCCTTCTGCACGTCTCCTTTGGTCCCGACCATGGCTCAGGGAACATCGGGCTCCCCTGAACTCCACAGAGACCCTTCCGACCTCACTGCCCTTTTATTACAATACTTGCAGCCATGATCTTTGCAAGACCCACACTTAGAACCATTGCCACCCTCTGGTACTGCTCTGCAGAGCGTTGCTGTGCCGCACTGCTGCTTGGCCCAGCTGCTCTGGGGCTGGTGGTGGGAATGCATGGAGCAGGATCAGCTCCATACAGCTCCTGAGAGCAGTTCCTCCTTTGCCTTGGCCACAGAGGTGTAGGTTTGGAAGTGGGAATTAACCCCTGATGACACCTGACCTGAGTATCTTGAGTCTCTGGAGAGTATAGGTTGGTCTGTGTGTTGGTGCAGTGTGAGGCACCGGGGGTTGAATTGCAGATAAGGAAATCTGGGGAATTAATAGAGTAAAGACAACCCAGACTGTGGAAAAAAGTCATCAGAGGAGATATCCATGTTGAATAAAGTCTCCCTGATGCCCAGTGTTGTTTGTGAGGATCAAAGCGTCTGCCTAAGGGAGAAGACCTCAGAGCTGCAGCCCCACCAGCACAAGGTGTGGAAGAGGAGAAGACAGGCAAGTCCTCTGGAAACAAGCAGGATGTGATCACCTGCCCCTTCTGCCTTTTCCTGTCAGGATGGCAGTTAGATGGATTTGGCCAGGGCAGCAGCGTGCGATGCCAGCATTGTGCAGGCAGAGAAGCCCAGCGGAGCACCATGGACAGGCAGGTGCTGCTGGATGCTCACCAGTTCCTTGGCACATGGCTTTGTTCGTTATCGTGGGCTTTGACAAGCTTCTGGATAGTGGCTGCAGAAATCTGGTGTTCTGGGCATCAGAAATACTGTGTCGGCAACTGCTGCGGGGCAGGCATGAGATCTGGGAGACGAGTGCTCTGGCCCAGCTCCTGCAGCATCAGTTAGTGGGGATGATGGGTGACTGTGCCAAGGTCACTGTCTCAGTCATTTGTCCAGCTCTTTCTTGGGTGCCACTGGTGATTTGGGAATAAGAGGGGTGATCCCCGAGCTTCTGTGGGGCTGAGGACTCTCAG
The DNA here is from genome assembly GCA_025345505.1 of Todiramphus chloris collaris. Taxonomy (NCBI): domain Eukaryota; kingdom Metazoa; phylum Chordata; class Aves; order Coraciiformes; family Alcedinidae; genus Todiramphus; species Todiramphus chloris. The sequence continues at coordinate 6,595,648 of JANVCC010000060.1, forward strand.
TGTGGGCTGACATCTAGCTTCCTTTCCATTTTCATATGATAGTGTCCTTTTTCCAACTGGAGAAAAATGTCTTTTTCAAACTTCACCTATTCCAAAGGTTTTCTTTCCAGTTTATCCAACATTTGCCTATACTTTCTCTCACAGCCCACCCAAACCCCCAAAATACAATCAACGTGCAGTGGCTTTTATTTCAATTTTGCCTTTATTTTCAGATGCTCACGGGATGGATCTATTTGCTGTAGCTGTCCATGAGTTTGGCCATGCCATTGGCTTGACCCACATTGCTGCCATAGAATCTATCATGAGACCCTACTACCAAGGTCCAGTGGGAGATCCTCTGAAGTATGACCTACCTTATGAGGACAAAGTCCGAATATGGCAACTCTATGGTAAGCTTGTGTCCCTCACTCAGCTACGACCCATTTCTGCCACGGGGCACACTGGAATAGCTGCTTTCTGGGGTGAGTGGAGCTGCTGGGGAGGATGGTGTACCTTTCTACTGCTTTTGTCTTTACACACAGGAGTCAGGGAATCTGTGTCCCCCACAGCCAAGCCTGAAATAAGCAAAACCGATGACCATCCTGTCCTGCCAGAGCTGCCGGAGAACCGCTCCACTGTCCCGTAAGTCAAGTTTGTTTCTTTTCAGCTGTCACTGATGTTCCTGCAAAGGACATCTAGTTGTGAAGCTCCATTCAAGCATCAGTATCTTGCTTGCTCACTCTGGCTTCGCTATTTCCCTCTGGACCTCTTGTCTTCTGCAAAACACATGTATACAGAAGTGCCCCTTCTCCCTCGCATCTCCTGATCGTGTCCTGCATATGCTGTTGCTTTTTTCAAGCAGTGTGGTGCAGACTGGCCAGCCAGCCCACAACTGAGGTGGTTAAGAGCAGGAACAAGTGATAGGTGTTGTCTGTCTCTTAGCAAAGTTTTATCATTCAAGGCACATCCAGAGATTCCGTATCATCTTTGGAATGCTTTGCATTTCCCTAAGACTCAAAATTTTACTTGTGTTAATGGAAATTTGTCCCCGTCACCCTTAGGTGAACTCATCCCTGCTAGAATTTTAATTGAACTTCCTCTGCAGTATCCTGATTTGTGCAAGCATAACTTACCTAAATCTTTCTACGGTGAGCAGCTCCCTAATGTACCTGTGGGGGTGAGTATCGGAACAAGTGGACTGATAGCCTGACTCCAGTGCAGGTTTGAATTGGCAAAGGACAGCTTACACCAAGTGTCAATCAAGCAACCAGCATACCCTCATTAAGGGAGGTTCCAGATCTAGCTCATTAATAAACGTTGAAGTTGCCAAATGATTTTACTACCAGGGCAGCAGGACAGTTAAAGGAGGAAGAGACACTCAACAAAAAGGCAGGAGTTCGTGGTCGCCCATATTTTTGCCAGATGCCAGCAGTGACCCAGGTGAGAGCAGCAGAGATGGAGCAGGTCACCTTCACCTCCTGGTCTGACCTTATCTGGGATTTGACTTTGAGGAAGTCACTTTATTTCTCTGCGCCTCAGTGCCCCATCTGCAAAGGGGAGATAACAGCACTGAAGTGTGAACAGACAGATTATTCCTACAGTAATGGGACCAAGAAGAATATAATCCTGAAAAAATATCCCTGTGCTGCAGTTACTTTTCCCACCTTCTTCACCTCACTTTGCCCTGTTTGGTGTGATGCCCGCAGTACAGAGGTGCTGAGCACCTGCTATCAGTGGAGGTGTCCCAGCTGCCAGGAGCTGCAGAAAGGCTATGAGGGTGCTGAATGCCATTAGTTATCTTCCCATGTAGCTTCTAATGGAGCTTGTCCACCAGGCTCTGTATGGCCATGTTTTGACCTAGAGACAGGAGTGTTTCTCTCTGCTGCTTTAGGAGACCATTGTCTTGCACCAGCAGCAGAAGGAGTGGAACCTTTCATCCTGCCCCGTGTATCACTGGCAGAGTGGATGGGGTTCATCTCCACCTCTGTTTTCTTGTGCCCAAAGAGAGCTCTGAAGCCAGTGCTCGCAGCCCGGCCCAACTCTTCTATTAGCAAATTAGATTTATGCTTCCCTGTTGCTCACAGCAGCTTTTCTGTTCACGTTCCCAGCATCCTCTCCTTGTCCTCCATCAATTATTGTTTCTTACATGGGCTTCATAGTGCTTTTGGGCCTTCATACCCTGCCTTTCCCACCCATCTTGTTAAATGCAGCCCAGTATCTCAGGTGCAAGTTGCCAGTTGGCTTTCATCACATACCACACAGCATTGTCTCGTGTGTGGCATCATCTCCCCGTGTTCGGCCTCACTGCTTTCTGCTTTGCAGCTCTGTCACCTTGCACTGGCATTTTGGAGCTCAGCCTCGGAGCAGCAACATCCCCAGCCACTGGAGCGAGATGCTGCTTGGCTCTCGTCCACCACGTGTCCTGCTGCCCAGGAGCAGCCGGCTGAGCCGCGCTGTGCCACTGAGGAGCAGCAAGCCAGCTCTGTCCTCACCAGCTACACTGGCTGGTAGATGTGGAGCGTGTCCCCGCTTGACTCCCAGCATCGGTCTCCGGTGGCCCAAGGAGTGTGTCTGCCTCAAAGCTGTCTTCAGGCTGAGGGTTGCCCGAGCTCGCCTTGGAAAGCCCTGTGCATGTGCCTGGGTTTGAGCATGAGGAATGACAGATAGCAGCCTGTGGTCTTGCACTGGGGACTCTGGGGATGATGGAGATGCAGTCTCCAGGGATGGGGGACACCAGGGAGGACATGGCCCCTTGCTGCCTGCCCTGGGCTGTGCTCACCTGGCCGTCTCTCCACAGGCTCAGGCGAGACGTGCCCAACAGATGCAACACTCACTTCGACGCGGTAGCCCAGATCAGAGGAGAGGCTTTCTTCTTCAAAGGTAAGTGCCTGCTGCCAGCAGTGTTGGCGTGCATCACCCTGCGGTGACGCTGGTGTGACAGTGCAGTGCTGCAGCAGCGGTGCTGGACCGGCTGGGGCAGGCGATGAGGAGAAGCTGGCTCGGGGTTTATAGGCTGCGGGGTCTGCAGATCAAGGGAGGTGTCTCACGTGCCGCTGACCCATCCAAAAGACTGTGCAGCACACAGACCATTTCTCATATCCAAAAAGGAGAAAGTCAGTGAAACTGAGACACTATTTAACTTAAAATTATAAAAATGGGTATTTTTAAACCCAGGAAATAATTAGCCTGTGGGACCTGCAGCCAAGAGCACTCAGGTGGCATGAGCCAGGTTAGGGGGGCTGGTGGGTGGTTAGGAAGGAGAGTCTAGAGGAGCACTTGCAAGAGGTGATGGTGACAGCAAACCCTCCTGCCCAGTGCAGTGCACAGCCGCTGTGGTGTCTGCAATGGAGATGTGTCCTAACAGCAGGGTGGGCGCATGTCCACGTGGCATGTCCCAGGGTTTACAGCTTCCCTCTGAAGCGGCTGGAGTGGTGACAGTCCAGCCTGGCACTTTCTACCACACTGTGTCCCATCGCACTGCGCTGCCCAAGTGAAAAACTAAAACCTGATATTCCCCCTCTCAAAGTTGAAATCTGGTCAAACAAAGGATGAGCAGAGCAACAACAACTCTCCGCTGCTTTGTTCCTGGATGCCTCCAGCTTTCGTTTCCTCCCACGGTTCACCTTCCCTAACACCGCTTGCTGTGCGTGGCTCAAAGACAACAAGCACGCGACTGCAGAGCCATCTGGCCCCATGTCAGCAAACACTTGCTGCCAGAGTGTCCCCGGGGTGCCCAGCTGTTGACGAGGATTCCATCGGTGCCTTCTCAGCTGTAAAGAGCCCGTGTAGGCTGCACTCTGTGGACTTGCTTTCCCATCTTACCAAGACAGAAGAATTCCCACAGGGCACTTTGTTCCATCCCTGGCCATTAGCTGGCCACCCCAAAGCCATCCCAGTAGGGAAGCAGAAGCATCTCCCTCAAGGATCAGGAGCAGTGTCCAGGCATTTATAACTCATCTGGGTATGACAGTACGAGTCTTGGGTCACAGTCAAGAACGGCAAAAGGGCTCCAGAAAATTGGATGTTGTCTGTGCCCTCAGGGGAGCACAATATGGAAGCTGTTCCCCTGTGGTTTTTGTTCAGATGCCAGCTCCAAAAAGCCACAGTGAAGAGAGGAAAATATGAGACGAGAACTGGTCTCCACAATAAATGGCTGTCCTTTCAGAAGGGGAAAAAAAAAAAGATGAAAAGTGAAGAGAAATCCATCTTGGTGTCTATTTTTGGATATATTTATTGTGGGCCAAAATACAAATGTAAAGAGGACAGTGTCTGCGGGTGCCAGCTGCACAGTTGCCTCCCTAGCCCATCACCTTCCTCTGAACCCCCATCTCTGCCACCAAACTGTCCTGGGCACCAAGGAGCAGGGGTGTCACCTCTGGGGACGGATTTCCGTGACCTCCAGTGATGAGCTCCCTCCATTGATGGGCATTTTGTTCTGCTCTGGTCCAGCTGGTTCCCTAGCCATCTCTCCCACCGCAAAGGCACCGGGACCAGAGCTCCCCAGCACTCCCAGGCTTGTCGTGGCAAAGCCAATGGTGGGTTCTCCGCACTTTGGAAACACTGCTCGCTTTGATGTAGGTGCCTCACTGCAGACTCCTGAAGTTTCCAACCAGCTTTGGCCCATCTGTGTGTCTGCATGGGGCATGCAGCAGTCTCACCAGAGGCAGCCAAAGGATGGAGAGCACAGGACACAGCTGGGATCCAGCTCACCTTCTGTTAAGGAAAGCAATTGCCTCAAACCATCATCCATGTAAAATTAGGTGCCCAGTGCAGCAGGACTTTACACTTGGCTTTCATCCTGCTCAGTTTGCCAGCTCAACGTGTGGTTTTAAATCAAGCTTTTCAAACAAACATGGCATTGAGATTGTGTTTTTATTATTATTATTATTTTATTATATTTCTGCATGCTAATGGCAGCAGTTCCCCCACAGATCTGTCTTTGGCTGATGGTTGTCCAAGCAACTGCAGCACCTTGGCAAGCAGGCTTGCCTGTGACAAAACACAAGCTCAGGCAGACTGAGACCATCGCATTAAGAATGCCTTGCTACTTCATTGCTCTTTTTTTTTTTCCATTTCCTGATGGCTTACCAAAAAACCAACCAAACTAACCAACAGCCCAGGCTATGCCTGAGTGTGAGGGTAGATTTCAAGGTTGCTTTGCTGCAGTTGCACACCTGCTGAGCCCACCGCTGGCAAAGGCTTGAAATGTTAAAAGCACTGGGGCTTCCCTCCTTGTCACAAATGAGCCCAGGGCATGCTGAAGTCCAGATACTTATCTACTCAAGATAAGGAATTATGTTGAGCTGTGTTTCTTGTTAAAAAAAGTGAAAATCTGGCTTTATCTGGTGCCTTGCTAATTAGGGATGCAGAGATCATCTTTATTTAATTATACGTGTTTCCATCGATGTACAATGGCCACCAAATTAGAATCCTATATTTTTTTTAATGTTCTTATAAAGAATCTCTAATTATGGCAATTCCTACCGCATTTGAATGTATTATTCATTTGTGGGTTTCAGTCAGACAGAGCCAATATGCAAACTGGAGCAGAAGAACAAGAATATGATATAAATCCTTATAATTAGAATAAAACTCCCTCTCTACAGATGTTTAAGTGTTAGAGTTTTGCCTCCTGCATTATTAGGCTAAGATCCAATTTCCATAAAATTTTAAAAGACAGTGTCACAATCTGCCAGCTCTGGAGAAAGGGCCGAGTGTCAGGAATACAAAGCTGAAGACATGTCTTTGGTTCCTGTTGTTTATCCCCCCCTTGGGAATCCATGCAAGAGCAGATGTAAATAACATGTAGTAATTTGTAACAGGCAATAACAAATACGAGACAAAGTTGAGAGCTGCTAGCTCTTAGTCGTCTTGCTCCAGCCCAGATCTGACTGTGTGGAGCAATCCAGGAAAAACACAAAGCCTGCTGCAAAAACTCAGACTGAGAATCTCAGAGCCAGTGCAGAGACTTGTGGTTCGAGTTGCCCCTAAAATCATTAAGACTCCTTGGGAAATCCCACGTAAGGCCCCTTCAGCAGGAGAAGGTTTGGCATCCTTCCCACAAAGGACAAACCCGTTTCCTTTTCCATTACCCAAAATATTCCCCAAGTCCCACTCTTTTCTTGCTGGGGCAGTGTTGCTGCAGGTGCTGGAAGTGTGTTTGCTCACACCACCAGGACATTCAGCCCTGGGAGCACTGCAGGACTGAGGTCCCCTGCTCATCCTACGCCTCTAGATGGTACCAAATTCCTTAACCATGCCTCCTTTCCCACCTCAGCTCCTTCCAGATTTATTAATATAGTTCCTTCATTTTCTTCCTCCCTGTTCTACACTGAAACAGCCTCTCGGGTATTTCCAGGTTTCACCAAAACATCATGCGTGTTTCTAAATGGGAAGGCAGCTGGGCACCCCGTGTGAGGGAAGCTGCAGGTGCTCCTGGAGAGGTGAAATAGGGATGTTTCTTTGAAGTCCCCTTTCACTCAAGGCTGCTGGTTCCTGGTGTAGCTTCAGCCACTGCCCGGTCCCCCCAGGTCCCCTGCAGAGCAGGGAGCGAGGAGATGAAAGGTTCTGCTCCGGCTTCAGCAGTGCAGCTTCACACCACAGCTGGCAGTATAACAGCCCCAGTGCAATGTCCAGGGGATTATTTTGATCCCAGAAAGGGGATTTCTTCTAATGGCTGTCAGAAAGTACTCGCAGCTGCTGGTGGAAAGCAGGATGCCTCTAATTCATAGCTGCCATCTCACGCGCTTCGCTTGCTGCTGCTGCCGCGTGCCCGGCGCTCGCCTGCCCCGCTGAAGGTGGGTAGCAGTGTGGTTCAGTAATGTCCAGTCTGTTCCTCCAGGCAAGTACTTCTGGAGACTGACTCGCAATAAGCACTTGGTCTCCCTCCAGCCGGCTCAGATCCACCGTTTCTGGCGGGGTTTGCCACTCAACCTGGACAGCCTGGACGCCGTCTACGAGAGAACCAGTGACCACAAGATTGTCTTCTTCAAAGGTGAGAGCAAGCGCGGCGCTGGAGGTAGCACATGTGTTTCACTGGTGTAAAGACCAGTGCCAAGGTACCTTGGCAAGCGTTTTGACCTCTCCTGCATGCAGGAGACACCAACATCAGCTGCTGAGTTTCTCCCAGGGTAGGTCCAAGGCCTATTGTCTATGAGCAAGGCCAGGAGAAACCAGGTTGTAGGGATGGCAGGCAAAAAAGCAGCAGTTGTGCTCCTCAGAAAACGAGGAAAATGTTATTGAAGAGAAACTTTGGCCAAATGTAACTGCAATCTTAGCTTTTCAAGAATGAAATAAAAGCCGGAACCACTCACGCACACACTTTACAGGCTGTGTGTTCTGCCTTTGGCTTTTTCTCTTTTCTGTATTTGTTGCTGAGAAAAGGAGCAGCAGCAGAGGGAACAAAAATGAAACTGAGGAGCTTGGTTTTGCCAATTGTATTTCTGCTACTTTTTTTTTCTTCTTAAAATAGAGGTATAATCCCCTCTTTTTACTTAAAACAACTCACAAGTTTCTTTCAGAAGAGCTGGAGGACAAAAGATTAGTTTTTGCTTCTTGTCCAAATGCCCAAGTGCCCCCCAAACTATCTGCCCATGCTGGTTAGATGTTACCCATGTGCCGCAGGCACAGGCTCTTGTTTCAGAAAGGTTGTGCACTTGAAGAGCTAAATACATCCCGGCCTGCCGTGCTCCCCAGATGGAAATTGCTTTTTGTCTCCTGACCATTCTGTGCTGAGCGTGGTGCAATTCCTGGTTTCAGAAGTGCTGAACCCAGCATTCTGAAGGCATTAACTCGTTTTCAACCCCTCCAGCCAGGCTGGAGGAACGGATCGCATCCCGCGCAAGGCTCTGCGCTCACAGAAGCGTCTGGAAGCGCAGGCAGAGCCCTTCCAGGCTGCCCGCAGGCTGAGCATCGCCGGCCCGCCCCGAGCCCTGCCTCTCCCCACGGACCGGATCAGTGCACAGAAGGCTCCGCTGCCTCTCTCCAGCTGCCCTGGGCAGCGTGCCCCGCTCTGCCTTTCCCCTAGCCTGGAGGGAACGGGGCCAGCTGGAGCACGGCAGCCCTTGCAGCGGGCACCAGAGCCTCCCGGGCAGGTCTGCAGAGCGCAGTGGCACTCGCTCGCTTCCTTCCCTTCTTCCCTTCTCTGCCCGCTGAGGACAGACAGCCACCCAGCAGCTCAGGGTTGCCCGTGAGGGCAGAATTACAGCTGTGCCACAGCTGGGGCCTTGCACTGCAGGGTACAGCACTCTGTGGTCACGCGTGGTGTGTGGTGTTAGTTCTGCCAGGCTGCTGAGATTAAACTCAAGATTTCCTTTCCGCCTATAAAATACTATCTCATTCTCCCTCCCCAGTGCTGTTTCATTGATCCCTGGACAGAAACCAAAGCACACAAATTACCCTGGCCTCCAAGGTCCTGCTGCTGATACCTGGGCATCTATCTAAGTGCCCCTTCAGATTTTCTAGGACACCGAGGGAGGATAAAGCCTGATCTTTAAAATAGTTTGGGTGATACCTGAAAGGACACTGCATCTTCCCCAAGAGGCATTGTACAAACAGAAGGACTGGCCCAGGAGCTAGACGATTAGGAATTGAGAGAGCTGGGCTCATTTTGTTGTGCTCCATTTTTATCAGAAAAAAAACCCATATTGACAGTTCTCTCCTGCCCAGGGTAGGGCCAGTAGAGGTGGCTGTACAGGACACTTGAAGAGCAGCTCACTGCTCAGGTGGGATTTTTCCAGCCCCTGTGCATCCTTCTTACGTCCCTTAAAATCCACAAGTCCTTCAGCCTGGCTGGCTCTAAAAAGTGTGGCGATTTCTCTTCCAAAGTGGGACTACACCTTGCTTCTCAGGGGTTGAATAGCAGGCAGAAAGCGCTCAATTTGCCCACAAAAGCTGCATGTAACATTTTGTTTCTTGCAGTGGGGTATCAGTCAGAAATCAAAGGGGCAGAAAATCAAATGCTACAACCAAATACATAACAGTGACAAACATGCCAACGCTGTTGGCGTGTTCGTGTCCTGGGGCCAATCACTCCTGCAGCCATTCAGGAGCAGAGCAGGCCTGTGGTCTATGGAGAGCCTGACAAAAAGAACCATAACTATTCCAAGATTAAGGTTTCCCACCAGGCTGCTGCCTTCCTGTCCCCATCCTTAAATGCCAAGAGCTCAGTCCTGAGGATTGTCACAGCAACAGATGATGAAACGTCGGCTGTAGGGGAATGCTGGGGTTTTGTCTGTGAAACAAATGTGATTTTGCTCTGTGCTTCTTTCCTCTCCACAGGAGACAGATACTGGGTCTTCAAAGACAATAATGTGGAGGAAGGATACCCACGGCCGATCTCAGACTTCGGTCTGCCACTGGGAGGAATCGATGCTGCTTTCTCCTGGGCCCACAATGACAAGACTTATTTCTTTAAGGACAATCTCTACTGGTGCTACGACGACCGTGAGCGGAGGATGGATCCTGGGTACCCTTCAGAGACCATCCTGTGGAAGGGAATACCAAGCCCTTTAGATGATGCCATGAGGTGGTCAGATGGTGAGTCCATATGCCGGTTCAAAAAACACAAGGAAAAAAAAAAAAACCCAACAGTGCTTCATTTGCACTTGAGCTATAGCCCCTTCTACTGTGCCTGCCGATATAAACTGCTCAGCTGCAGATGGGACAACAGTTCCCAGTGTCTGAAAGCTGCAGAGGGAGGTGGGCTCCCAGCCAGAGCTCCCCAGGCTGCTTGCTAAAAGACTCTGTAATTTCAAGCAGACAACAAAAATATCCTGGGGGCCTAATAATTTAATTTTATTAAAAGAACACAGTTGATGTTGTTTTGCGGTGATTTTTATCCTAATACATGTTGATTTGCTCCTTGCTGAATTTGTTGTCATTGGATTTTGAGCTAGATAAATGAGAATGTAGACCGAAAATATTTTTAAAGGAGGTGTTTTCCCCAGAGTTACAACTTATTTCCTGGGGTTGAGATTTCTCAGTGGTTTCTTCTGCCTGAAAAGATCACAAAAAATGTTGTCACAGGGGATGTTTACAACCAGCCATTCACTTACAACAAAGTGGCACTTCCAGGCTTTATTTACCAGCAACCTAATGGTGTAATAGCAAACATTCAACCAGACATAGGGGAGGGACATTTCTGGAGGCTTTTCAAGCTGAATTTCCAAAGCTGTGGAGAGCAACTCGCTCTTCGGGTGGGTAGGAGTCCTCCATGAGCATGGGGCCTGCTTAGAGAATTCACAATCTCCCAGTTCAGAGTGGAAAAAACTGGAACGAGGGCAGAAGGTTCCCAGGGCACTGCCAGGTTCGGGTTATGTACCTGAGCCCAGGGATGGCAGCACAAACACACCCCAGGTCATTAACTAGTAAGTGAGGTCTTCTTCAGCCTTACCATACCCTGTGAGAAGACTACCCACTGATGGCCTCTGAGAGATGTGTATGCTGTGTTCAGCCATGGATTTACTAGAGTGTTTACCCTGCACACCCTGGGTACCAGAGGGATCTGCTCTAGGACCCACCATAGAAGAGGCAACATCTCCCCACCTGCCTCCCATCTGTCTAGTGGCTTCTGGCTGGTGGAAGAGATTCCAGTTGGTGGAAGCGATTCCATCTGGGTGTAGCATCATCTTTTTGAGTGCCCCAGCAGCAGACACTGTACCCCTGCAGTGAGAGAGGGTATTGGCAACAAGCAGTGGTGTCGCATGTGCCTCCATTCCCTGGGGCTCAGCTGGGGTGGGAGTGCTCCTCTGCTGCTCCAAGTGCCCCTGTGCCCGTTCCACTGGGAGAGTGCCCATCACTACTCATCTTTTTGGGTTTTGGTCTCTTCACAGGTGCAAGTTACTTCTTCAGGGGCAAGGAGTACTGGAAAGTGCTGGACAGTGACCTGGAGGCCCAGCCTGGTTATCCTCAGTCCATCGCTAGAGACTGGCTGGTGTGCAGCGACATGCAGTCCGACTCGCCAGAAGCAGCCGGGAGCAGCAGGACAGGAGCACGCTCCAAACCAGGGCAGCATGACCAGAGCCGCTCAGAAAACGGCTACGAGGTCTGCTCCTGCACCTCGGCCTCCCCGTCCCTCTGGGCTCGCCCTCTGCTCAGACTATCAGCCAGCCTCGTGCTGACAAGCGTGTGGACAGCAACACTGATGCGTGCAGCTCTATGACATCTCATCCCACAGAGGAGACAACGCCGTGGTGCTCCAGGGAGGGGAGGTGGATACGATCCCATGATGCTAACTGTTGCGAGCAGAACAACGTTCCTAGGAGCACGCCAGCGAAGGGTTTGAATTCTCCATGAGAAGTGAACAGTGGTGTTTTTTTTTTTTTCTTTTTAATTTTAGTTTAAAGGTCTAATAACAGATTTTGAGTTCTGCACCTTCTTATTCTCCCATCCGGTTAAAGATAGAGCAGCCTAACATTGAATTTAGAAATGTTCCATAGAGATATGTTGCTTTGGATGTTTAAACATGGCAAATGAGGGACGGGGGAGATACTGTGTTTGAATGGGAGCAGAAGAGATGCTGCCAGGACAGATGGCAGCATCCCAGAGGAAAGACAGTGAGGCTGTAGGTGAGAGGGGTAGTTACATGCTGACACGATGTACGCATCCTATTGGATGTACTAGGTAGAAAGAAACTTTGACTCCACTAAGATTAACTGCAAGGTGATCATTTTACTGTCAAACCTGCTGTGGTCACTGATGTCTCAGCAACCTGTATCAGTTTCTACGGGTCAGAAACACCTTTGCCTTTCAGAAGGCAGCGCAGCTTATCTTTGTATCTGAGTCGTTTGAGTTTAACAGTTTCTCTAATAAACCTTGGCTGCCTACACAGAGCTCTCCCGGTCCTCTGACAGACCAAGGCTGCCACCTGCAGTAAGGTGCTGATTGCTGAGGCTCAGAGCAGCCTCACCTCTATGTGAGGAGCACCCTTGCTGAGAGCAGCCAAGTGAGATGCAGTTACACCCACCACCCCAGCCTAATCCGTGCTCATGAACTCCTGCTCTTGGAGTTCATTTCAGATTGGTTACTTTTTAGGAGGGATCAAGATGTGTCATGTTCATTGGTGACTCTGTCATACCTGGATGTGCTGTGGAGGATGGGCTGGAAGGAGGAGGGATGCTGCACAGTCAGCCTCAAACTCTTCTTGATGCCTCTGGGGCATAACGCAAAGCCCTCCATGGCACAGCGGGAAGGGCAGGAGAAGTGCAGAGTTGCCTCCTGATAGAAAAAAGGGGTCACCTTGACTTTCCCTCTCTGCTATTTGCATTTTTAAATAGTCCAAATCATTCACAGGGTGCAGCTATTTTCAGGACGATGTGCTGAAGAATTTATGGGGCATGAGTCAATGGAAACTTCCCATTAAACCATTAAATACCCTTTAAAATTAAAATTACCAAAACCCTCACCCATAGCAGCCCCCTGTGCTGAGTAAAGCTGACTCTGGTGCCCCTCCCTGTATCAGTCATGCTCTGCTCAGAGCAGCTGCCCATCCCACCTCCGCCTGCTGGGCAAGCAGAGGCTGCAGGGGCAGGGCAGTGGGGGCTGACATCATGGGAGATGGGATTTGCCTTCTGTTCACAGCACTTTTCTTCCTCTCTCCTCTGGAGTAAAGAAGACAAGGCTTTTAGTCCTTGCTGGGGTGACAGCAGGTTACAGATTCCTCTTGGAGATGAGACCAGGTAGGAGCACAGCTTCTAGGGGAAGACACCCTCTATATTTTTCTTCCTCTTTATTTTTTTTTTACATTTTTTTGTGTCTTCCTCCACAAAAAAAAACGACCCAGAAGCTGCACCTGAAGGATCAGAGGAGGCAGGGACATGTCTGTCTCTATCTCCACAGCTTCTCCAGCCCAACCAAGGAGCCTGTTGTGGTGAGAAGGACCAGTGGCCCCACAGCTGTGCTGGTGTGGTCACAGTGCTGCTGGGACACGTGGTAATGAGACATCAGGTTAAGCTAAGTTTATTTAATGTGGGGGACTGTGATTTATAAATAAAGCCTGTGGAAAGGCTTTCAATACACCCTACTCCAAGTTATGCATTTTGATGCTCAGAAATGGAGCAGGAACTGGGGCTCTGCTGCTGATGGGCAACCCCCAGGGAGAAACACTGCTGTCTCCTCTGGGCATGTTGCTTACTTGGCTGTTCCCCAGGCCACCAGCAAAGCTGCCCTGGCATTGCCATCAGCTCTGGATGTGGCCACAGGAGACTCGAGCTTCCCTGGGGTGGAAATGGGAGCCAAAGCTTTTCCCATTGAGGTCACTGGTTTAGTGTGGAGTTGCCTGGGCAGGGGCATCGGAAGCAAATGTCTATGGCACAAAGAAACCACTCTAGGCAGTGTGCTGGTGCTCGGGGTGCTGCACCATTCTGCCATGGGGACACACAAGTCCCGCCTGTGCAAAGCAGGGTGGATCCACTTTACAGACCCAAAGCAGAGCACACCCTGTGCCCAGAAGAGTGGGGGGCTCTGCGGCATGGGGAGCATCAGCCTCTGCAGCCACCCCCCTTGGCATGGTGTATTCAGAAATCCTGGCCAGTTACAACTGCCTTTGCAGGTGGTTCGGAGGGTAGAGGCAATGGGTGCCAATCACAGCACGAACCTGGTCCTTGGGCACCTCAGCCCCTGGGGTGTTCACCCAAAGCCAGGCTTGCTGCCTGCTCTTCTGGGTTGGGGGAGGCCGGGTGCTGTCCCTGAGAGGGGCTGAGCTGGGGCACAGCCAGGTAAGGACGAAGCTGTGCGTTGGCAGGGGGGCTGCAGAGCCTTCTCCAGGGACTCAGGGGAGGCCGGGGGCACAGGCCGGGCTTGGGTGAGCAGCAGTGTGGGTGTCCTGGGCACGACTGCAGGAGGACAGTGGAGAAAGCCGCAGGACCGGCCCCGGGCAGCTCTCCGTCCAGCCGTGGCACCAGCCCCGGGCAGCGCTCCGTCCAGCCATGGCACCGGCCCCGGGCAGCGTTCCGTCCAGCCATGGCACCGGCACCAGGCAGCGTTCCGTCCAGCCGTGGCACCAGCCCCAGGCAGCATTCTGTCCAGCCATGGCACCAGCCCCGGGCAGCGTTCCGTCCAACCATGGCACTGGCTCCAGGGAGCACTCTTGGCAGCCTCGCAGCCGGGCTTCCCACCGCTTAGAAATAGCAATGTAACATAACTGCTGTGTCTCTGCTCCAAATCATTGCTGATGCTCCGCTGCGCTGGTACCGTCACTGTGCCCAGATTCCTCTGGTCCTACCCTGGGCCAGCTCCCCTCCACAACAACATAGAATCATGGACTGGTTTGGGCTGGAAGGGACATTACAGATTGTCTAGTTCTAACCCTGCCCTGGACAGGGACACTTTCCACTAGACCAGGTTGCCCAAAGCCCTGTCCAGCCTGGCCATGAACACTTCCACAGTTTCTCTGGGCAACAGCATCCTTAGCTGGAAAAGCCACATCCGCCCTCTGAAAAATATAACCCCATTGCATATTGCCCAGTCTGGATACTTTCTATTTAAATTCTTGGGGGGGTTTGTGAGATCATTTCAGAGCTGAAATACTTCTCCTATATAACAGGAGGGATGGGAATTTAAAGCAGGGGCACTGGCCATCTGAACCCAGGAGTATTTAAAGCTGAAAACCCGTTTATGGCAGCTATTCTTGCTGGGGCTGGCTCCAAGGTTCTGGTCAAGGTTTTTGCTAGCTCTAACTCCAACCCATCCTCAGTCTCAGCCAGCCCTCGAGGCCTTTTTCTGTTTTGGTACCACAAAGAAAAGCAGAAGAAAGAGAAAGAAAGAGAAAGAAAGATAAAAAAAAAAAAAAAGAAGAAAAAGGAGAAAAAAAAAAAAAGAAAAATAAAAAAAAAAAAAAGAAGAAGAAGGAGAAGAAGAAGAACTGGATTTTAAAAAAATCAGTAAGTCATCTTAGACAAGACCTGGGATTTAACAGCTTGAGAAACACAATAAAATTATTGAGAAAAGACTCATCTTTACATTCTGACTCAAATCATCAACAGGCGTGTGTGCTATAAAGGGTTCCTGCCTCCCACAGTCCCCTGACAGCTGAGACAAAGATTCTCAGCCCTTACCCCAGAGGACTTTTCTCAAATGAGACTTTCTACTTCATTAGCATGACATTTCCCACCTCAGCCCTCACTTCAATCAGTGGTGGTGTGTCAGGAGAGCAGGTGGGGGGGGCTGGGGCCCAGAGCTCAGGTGGAGCTGCTCTGGATGATGCCCTGTATGGGTAGGAGGTCCCCAACCCTCCCTGCCTTGCTGCAGCTCCTGAAGATGGAGCTGTCCTTCACTTCTTGCATGGCAGTTTGGGAGAGGACAGATCCCAGAGCTGCCTCTTAGCTGTGCCGCCTTGCTTTTTCCATCCTCTCTGCCAGGTGAGCATGGTGTACACGCCAGGGCTGAGCCCGATGCTGCTGTGAGCAGCAGAAGCGAGACCAGAGGATGTTCTGTCCAGGGGAAGGGGGTTTGTCCTGGCTCTTCATGTCCCAGCAGTTCCTGGTAAGCTTGGTGCTGTAACGTTGCTGTGGATCACTTACTTGCTTTTCTCTGAAATTTCTAGACAGGGGAGTTGGCTGGCCTTGTGGGCTGGAACAGGCCAGGGGAGGGACATGGGCCAGCCAAAACCAGGGAGTACATAGCTGAGTAATAGTCTATAAGAAGACCAGCTCGGGCTAAGAATAGGTGAGGGCATAAAAGCTGGGTGGTACGTAGAGGATTGCTGTAGGCATGTGCTAGAGCTGTAAATGGGGAAGCAGGGGGGCTGTCTGTGCATCTCCTGTAGTACAAGTGATTATTGACCTTGTGGCACTAAGAAAATTACTACAGGAGCTGCCAGAGCAGTTTCCCGTCCTCTGCCCAAAATTTTTGGTCCCTGGTTTAAAAAGAAAAATAAGCAAGCAAACAAACAAAAACAAATCCCAGACCTCTGGAATTTATGATCCTGTCAGCAGTGAAACTCTAACTCAGCCTAGGCTGCCAGCTCAAGTGGGCTTATTTCTCAATGGTATGGAAGGATCTGGGTATCGTTTTTTGTGTGTGTTTTTTAGTTTTTGTTTGGCTTTGGTTTTTTTAAAGGGCTTTGAGCCTGACTGCACACCCAAACCAGTCCAATAAAATGAGACCCAGGCCTGGCTTTCACTGGGACAGTGATCTGTCTTTCAGCAAGCTTTCAGCAAGCAGGGCTTGGTTGGGGAAGAGCTGTTTTGACAAGAGGGTCACTTTGTTGCGGTGAGGACAAGACTTCACGAGCTTCCCAAGGAACTGTGTCGAGATTTATGGGCTATTCTGCTGGGGTTGTGACAACTTGTCTTTGGGCTTCATGTGAGGAAAGACACATCCTGGGGAGAGACCATCCCACCCCACATCTGACAAGCCAAACCAAGCCAATGTGTTGTACAGCTGGGAACCTTAGGAGCAAGTGGGTCTCTTGCTCCAAATCAGATGTTTGGTCTCTTCTCCTCTGTCAAGACCAGAGGAGGGTTCTGAGGGGAGCACAGGTGATGACTGTGGAAACCCTGCTTGTATGCAAGGTCCCACCATTAAATTTCAAAGGGTGGAAATGCTCTATTTTTTGTCCCACCCCATCTGTTCGACAGAAATAGCCAAGCCAGGATGGCCCCAGTCATGCTTTCCCTGTAGAGTAGGGCAGAGAGCTTGGTGGTTGCAGGGAAACTCAGTGACTATCTCTTTCCTCTTCCCAGCCTGAGAAATTGATGGCTATTCTGAATCTGAAACTGGGTATGTCCGAGGAATAGAAAATTATGGTGTTGGGTGGTCTTCATGTGGCAATTGTCCATCATCAGCTGTCTTAAAGCACCATGGCCATCTCGCATCCTGCAACTACTCTGCTCCTGGGGACTCACCCTGCTCCTCCTTGTTTACTTGGGTGACAGCTGCATACTGCACACATCAGCTGCCACACAGCAGTAAGGAAGCAGTGCCATGGCATGGGTTTGCTTGCTTCTGAAGTTGCCAGGTAATGGAGTAACTGTGGCCAATGAGGGCTTGTTGTGATGGAACCTGTGCTCCTGCCTTAAAGCCCTGCCTCAGAGCAGAGCTCACAGGGAGGGGTTTCCATGGAAGTGGTGGCAGCTCTTTGCCCTGCTTATTTGCATTGCTGTGCTTGAACTTTCTGAAATGTCATCACTAATGCTCAGCCCAGGCTCTTAACTGCTCTAATTTCCTGAGCATGCAGAAGCAAAAGGCTCAGTGCTTTACGACAGTTATCTGCTTTTACCCTCCTTTTTTCCACTGCTGTGTTCATCCTCTTTTTTGCCCTTCTCTGCTGACATGAAATTCTCCCTCTCCATTGCAAAAATGCACAGATCTAGTTTGAGTTGATGGTCTCCTAGGAAAGAAGATCCTGGAGCTCTGCAGGCACTAGTGGTTAGAGAACTTCTCTTATCTCTGTAAAATGAATGACCACTACCTCTCAGAGAATAGCATGACCTCAGCCCAGGGTCATGAGGATCAGAAACACCACGTCACATCTGGTGAATCTCCAATAGTCTGACCTGGGAATATGAAACTGGGAGATAGTAGGGCTGGAGTGACCTGGGAGCATCTATGGAGGGGAGATTTGTGTGATGGGATTTGACAGATGTCTGTGGTGCTGCTTTAAAACATCTGTCCAGATGTGCCTGCTGGGCCTCAGCAGTGTTCCCAGGATGCAAGGAATACATGTGTAAGGGAGACCATGAAGAGGAGTGGAGCAATCTGGCTGTTCAGGTGTCTCTTTCTCCTGCGGTACCCCTGCAAGTAAGTGAATTCCTGCTGTTCCCAGCACTGTGCCTCAGAGGGGTGCAGATATTTGGCTTCCCAGGGAGGCTAGACCATCTTTAGCATTCAGCAAGTGGTTCCACAGCACTGCTGTGCCCAATCTCCCTCATATCCTCTCATCTGTCTTGGGGGTTATGAGAGCAGGACTCTAAGATGTCTTTGCCAATGTGAGTGAAGCTTGCGGTAGGTCTTGTCCAGAAATTGGACATGGATCCTATCCTAGTCTCATGAAAAACACAGTGTCTTGTGTAGGCTGCTGACTCCTCCACCGAGAGAGGGGGCTGATTCTGGAGAGAGCAGCTTGCCGGGAATGTACTTCCTTCATCTCTGTTGGCTCTGGAAGGTTTCATGATCATGTACAACCAGTATAAACAAGTGAGATCAGAACCCCCCTAAGCAAAAGTCTTGCTCAGGCGAGTAGAGCTTTGCAGGGCCCATGCTAATCCTATTCTGCAAAGCACATGCCAAACACTTGGCACCTCTTGCATTTATAGGAATGAAGTTGTGTCCTGACTGGCCTCCCTCTCCTTTGCGGGGTACTCATGGGTCCTACCTCTCAAAGCTCTTCTGCCTGCCAGGCTGCCTTAGGAGGCCTGTCTCTAAATAGCTTCGTTCTGGCAGCACGAGGCAGTGGAGCCAGACTGTTATTCTTAACCCTTGGGTCAAGCAAGGTAGCAGTGATGTAATGGAAGAACTGCACGCTCTGCCACGGCAGCTCTGAAGTATGGCTCACTGATCATCTGTCCCACTGATCTGTTTTAGACTGCATGGTGTTCTGTTTGTTGCTGTGAAGGGGCATGGCCCCAGTGTTTCTCTTCTACTGGTCTTCCACTGGCATAAGCTGTTTCTCATTAGTAGAGTAACACACTCTTCTGTGCACTCTTTAGTTACTGTTGTCCTGCCCATGGGGAGCCAGCGCTGGCTGCCTTGCCTCCCACGGTACCAGAAGTGCAGGGCTTTGTGCTTTGCCCTGTTCTGCCCACACCTTGGGCGTGGGCAGGATGAGGTGACTGTAGCTGTGAGCCAGCACCTCTACAGATCCTGGGCAAAGCTATTCAGTGTCTCTCCTTCTGTGAGTATTTGAAGATTGATACGGGCTGACTCAGCAAGTGCTCGCCAGGAGATGTTGATCCCTTAGTAATTTCTGTCTCCTTGGGTCCCAAGAGGAGGCTGCCAACAGAAACGGGTTTGACAAATATCTGAAGAGGCTGCTTTACCAGCTCTTAAGGACTATCCCTCTCTGCTGTGCTCCCAAAGCACGGGAAGTGCTCTAATGCTATACTGAGCCTTGCAAACACAATTAAGGTGTTTAGTTCTAATTCATCTCTGCTTCCTACTTGCTTGTCTGTGTCACTAACGGTAAGCAAACAAATACGTGCCAAGAGACTCCACCAAAAGGCATAGCTCCGTGCCTGCCTGTCCTTGTAACCTGTGTGTGTTTATGCACCGCTATCTCCAGCTTTGTTTGGACTGGGCAGGTGTGCACAGTGAAGGTCCTGGGCTGTAATCTTGATGCAGATAGCAGAGAGAAAGTGTGGCATTGTTCTCTGTCTGGCATTAGGGCTCTCACCTCACTTGAACCTGGTTTCTGAAGCATGTTGGTATAGACGGATGCGAAGAGCTCTGATAAATGTTAAGAAATAATTAGAACATCTAGCAGCGAATATTCATCATAGCACCAAACTTCTGAAGGCTGATATTTTGGGTTGCTGTTCCCAGAAGCAGCTGAGCTGCAGCAGAAGAGTGGCTTGTGCAGCAGCTGTGTCCCGCCGAGCCCATCTCTGTGGGCAGAGCAGCAAAGACAACATTGCTGTTGGACTTTCTCCTTCACTTCTTTCCTCTTGAAGCCATGAGTGCAGAGCAGGTTTTTGGTTTGGGTTTTTTTTTTTTAGGTCAGAATAAAAGACTAAACACAGTATTTACCAAACCATGGTGAATTAGAACAGGGTGAACAGTAGGAGAAATACTAGAAAATTAATTCTAATCTTGCTGTTTATGTTGATTACAAGTTACGTCCCTAGGGACACACTGTAAACTGTAGACAAGCAGCCCCTTGTGATCGCTGGTGAAATCCAGTGCCAGGAGGAGAGTGGGGCAGCACCCAACTGGAGAGACTGTGTCCTCACTGGTGCTTCTCAAAAAAATCCTTGTCCCCTGTGCAGGTCACTGGTCACTCACCTCTGTGGTGGGTGTTTCACTCAAAGGCTGTCTTCTGAATCCTTTGCTTGTCTCCTTGGGCTGTGAGCCAGGGAATCAGGCCTATCAACTGACGGGCCGTTTGTTTTTCCATAGGCTGTTTAAATTGCACCAGTGCTATCGGTGAAACCCTGTCTGCTCACGGCCGCTTGGTCTGCAGGAGGTGGAAGCCTCTGGTCATGCAGCTGGGGTCACTGAACTTTCCAGTAGTCCTGCCCTCACTTGGAAATAAGGAGAAGAAAATGCCATTATTTTGAAGGGCGCTATTTGTCTGATTATGCTCCAGTCAAGTGGGATGTGACCAGGTTGAAGGAGTTTTGAGGAAGGTCCAGGTTTGGACCACCTGGACTTTTGCTCAGATCTGGGGGCATTTTTTGTGGTTGGTTTGGTTCTGCTCATACTCTCCGAGGCAGAGGATTTACCCATGAGTTTCTGCCCTATGTTGCTCTTCATAATTAAAACCCATTCTTGATCTATACCTTGATAAGGCTATGGGAAACAACTTGCCCTGCCTTGATAAAACTATCCTTCCTGGTACTCCAGCCCTGCACACGTAGGCACAGCCCTGGGAACAGCATCTGCCTCTCCCATGTGCTGGATTTGATTCATACCCAGCTCTGTCTCTATTCTTCTCCCATTCTAGCAAAAACAAATGCAATTTGCTCGCGTGTACGCTGCAAGAGCCCTGCCAGGAACAAAAAGAAGTTCAAATATTTGTGTTGGGTTGTTACTCTTTCCATTCAGGCGATAAATGACAGGCTTCAGCAGAGTCTTTTGGTGCTGAGTGCAGGATTTGCACCATCCTGGCTCCAGCTTCACAACCTCACCAAGATGAAACGCCTACAATTAACAGTCAGGTTTTAACTTGAGGGGAAGTGACTGATGGTGATTGAAATATGTCCTTTAAATACAAAGAAAAACGCCTCAAAAAAATAATCAGACATGATGTCCGTGAGAAGTGGCTGGTCCTTGTGTGCATTTTTGCACAGAACAGCCTTTTCACCATGAGCTCTGGAGCTCTGCTGCTGATTTCTGCCCTAGTGCCTGGGATGCAAGCTGTCGGTCTGCACACAAGTATTTCAGAGCCGCCTTTCTTTGGAAAGTCCCAAGCTCAAAGCCACGTGGAGGTCTGAGTTTCTCTGAGACTGGAGCTCTTATTTCCATTTGGCTGAGCTGATCAAGGAGCCAAAGATGTTTGCTAACAAATTAATTCATGAACTTTGGCTCTCTACTTCTCAAGTGTCTGGGAAGCTGTTGTGCTTCAGCGCTTGATGAACCCAGGAATGGAACGGCGCAACAGCGTCAGGTTTGAGCTAGCTCAGAAAACAAGCTCATTTGGTGTCGCTGGGCCTGTTCAAAACTCAGGCCATAAAGGAAAGACATAAACCAGCCTTCTGGGATTTCACTGCCAACATTCCAGATCAGTAGCAGAGCATTGTAGGGAGTGTAAGCACCCAATGCTCTGGCTACAGCAATACAGAAATGTTATGTAGGTTAAATTCTGCCTTAACACCAAAGGACAAAGTAAGCAGCCATCAGGCCAATGACTGAGATTTTATTCTATTTTTTTTTTTTTTGTCTGTGGTACTAAAATAGATGTTGCACAAGGTACTTGTGAGTTGAATGTCTGCAGCTTAAAAAAAGAAATCCCAAAGAAGTCCATGCTGCTCTGTCTTGTGGGGTCTGCCTGGCTCTGTACCACTCATGGCATAGAGGAAGTGATATCAGATATTTCTGCCCTGGGGCAGTTCTCTGCCTGTCTCAGTTCAGAGGGATAGGCATGATGTGCTGATGGCACTTTGGCTGTAAAATGGACTGAGAATGTCTGCAGGGTTTGTTTTTTTCTGGTAGGATAAGCAAAAGCAGCTTTTGCCAGGTTTTTTTTTTTTGGGGGGGTGGGAGGGGAAGGTATAACCTGTGGCAAGGCTTGATCTCTAACGAGATGGCATTTCTCAGTATCCCAGGCCTGGGAATCTCCATGTCCTCTTCATTTTTCCTTTCTATCCATTTTTTCTTCACACCACCCCTCCCTACACCCCTCCTTGGTTTCTTTCTCTGTACTGTTTTGGATCTTCTATCAAGCCAAGGAAGTTACAGTGCTGCCAGCCTTTTGCAGCATCAGTCTGGAATGGATAACTGGACTCAGTCTGGAATGGATAACTACCTGTGCTTGACAAATTCTGATTGCCATCTTAAGTTAATTTGCTATTTTCCATTAGTCCCACCATGAGTTTTCTGGCTCAGGAATTTCTTATCAGGAATTCATTAGCCCTGAAACTTACAGGACTGACTCTTCAGGCTTAAACACCTTAAATTACCTTCTCTGTGCTGTACTTTGGAAGGTATCTCTAGTGTTTTATTTTACACAGCAGGCCATAGTCTGCTGATATTATAACATGAAGTTACATCATCTCTACTTCAGGTAACTGAAAAGCTGTCAAAATATCTCAAGAGATACAGAAGAATACCAGTGTCAGAGATGGAGCTTTTTCCAGCTTCCTTTTTTGTCCTATTCATTGTACACAACAGAGACAAGAAGCACTGTTTGAGTCTGCTTCAGCTGCTGTCTGTATTTCCAAAAAGGATCCATTTTGGCAGGCTCTTGAAGCACCCTCCTTCTTACTTAGGTCACTTCTGAGATCATGTAAGAGCTGAGGAATCTCCCAGTAGCCTGCTTCTCTAAGTGTTCTGTCCTTTTTTGCTTCTAAGCTTAGCCAGATGCTTGACAGTCCTGCCCATTGGGACTGTGATGAAAGTATGTATTAAAATGTAGATATTCCAGGTAGAGAGCAGAAGGTGGGCAAATGCTATATTGTCCATACTAGAAATGCTTAAATTCAATTTATTAGCATTGCCTGACCTGAACATTCACTGACTGATGCTTTTTAGGAATGGGTAGCAAAGGGCTAAAACCCTTTTTGCCCTTTGGTCTTTAGCACAGGCAGTGGGTAGAGGTCAAAGGCACCGGGGCACAAGGAGATAACTTTGCTAAACTTATTTCCCTTTTCAAGATAAATGAAATATAGGTTTATAGCAAACCTTATGCAGAGGCTGTGCATGCATCATTGTCTATTATAAACAGTTGATTGATAACAGTTCTTTCCATCAGCACAAGGAGTGCCATTGGAAACTTCCTGGAAAACACATGTACACAGCAAAACTGTTACAATGAATTGCTTGATAAGAGGTATTACGCTTTAATGAAGTTAGTGGGTAAACAAGCAAAGAGGTCTTGGTTTCTTGGAAAATGGGGTGGGGGGAGCGGATGTTATGTAAGTCAGCAATATATAAGCCAGCCATTTTGTGTAGTTACAGAATAGGTTTAATGCTGCCTTTAATCATGACACAGGGTGAGCCTGGAACATCTTCATTACTTATGTTCTTCTGGAATGGTTCATCTTTTTCCCCCTGCTAGAAGTAATCAGGCAGGTACTCTGGCAGCCTGGTAGTCTCGCAGCCCGGTGGTTCTCCGTTCCCACTCACAACCTCTGGCGTTCCAGTGAGGAGACATTGGCACTGAAATTGCCTAACCTTGGTTAGTCTGTTCTTAGAAGCTAAAGACTTGGCAAGAGCTCAGCTGAAGAAAAGCAACGAACGGCCACCCCAGATCCCAAGTATGGGGACCTATGGGCAGGGATGCTCAATGACTCACTGCTGTGATGCAGAGTGATGCCTTTACGTGGCCGGTGCTGTGCTGATAGCCAGGGCTGGCAGGGTGTTTCCTGTGTGATGCAGACAGCGTATGCATCCTGCATCATGAGGAAACTGGCTAAACAACTATCAGGAGGACACTTGATTCGTTATGTAACAAGAGAACTTCTATGATTCAGATAAGGGTATGCTTACGTTGCTAAAATGGTATCATTTGCTTCAGGCCCTATTTGTGCGTGGTCTTTTCTAACTGAATACAACCACAAAGAATTCCTCTGATCAAATTAGGCAGGTTGGTTTGACATGGGTGGGTCTGTGGGTGGCAGTTCTCATCCTCAGTGAGAGTGCTGCCTTCACAGAATCATGGAATTTTAGGGGGTTGGAAGGGACCTCCAAAGATCATGAGTCCAACACTCCTGCCACAGTAGGACCAAAACTAGGGCAGATCACTCAGAAATGCATCCAGAGACAGGTCTTGAAAGTCTCCAGAGAAGGAGACTTCACAACCTCTCTGCCTTGCAGTGCCTGGTAATGTCTTGTGTTTTGATTTTTCTGGTATATTTTCTTTTTTATATGTATTTATTTTTAAGTTGTTGGGGTATTCTACGTAGATATGGGGGACCCTTCCTCTGAAGCTCACTGTAAAAGAAACTAAACCTCCCATCTACAAAGACCTGATCCTCCCAGCTCTCACCCACATGCAATGATCAGAATGAATACACACGTGTGAGAGAAAATGAGTGTGCGTCTTGCTCTGGCTATTGTTTCCTACTCATGTACAGTGGCTTTTTCTGCATCAGAGTCATGGGGACAGCTCTTCTGTGCCTTACCTGTATGGGTGCAGACTGTTGTGTATCAGCAGACTTTTTTTTTTTTATCGTGGCCTTAATTTGATGTCTGGTGACATATTAACCAGATGCCACAGTGGTTACACATGTCTTTCAAGTTGATTCTCTTCCTAAGCATGTTGGTCAGCATCAGCCAGCTCCTCTGCTGGCACAAACCAATGTGATTAGAACTGCTTCATCTGTCTGAGGCTCTAGACTCCTGTATGAGTGTGACATTAAATTGAGAACGGCTGAGTGTAATCTTAAAACATACAACCTGAGGACTATGAAGCGCTTGGAGTTTTTCTTGAAAGATACGATATTAGTTTAAAAGATTAAGGCTGTTGACAGAAAAATCTGATTCTCAGTGTGAACCTTGAGATCTGAAGGAAGCTGTGCCAAGTAAATTCTGGTCTTAGAAACTGCAGAATAATGTAATCCAAAAGTAAACAAGTTCTAGTGTTCCACTCTTTCCTCTAGATGCCATTTCAACTCTTAACTTCTGCCCATTTTTTTTTTCTCCATCCATCATCCGCTTGTGAAGGAGAAAATCTCTAACATAATTAGTATTGTTGGGGTGATACAATATGTATTATGTAAACCAAACTGTCTGTGGTGCTTTAGATGCAAAATATATTGCTCCCTAGACTTAAGTCTGTAGTATTATGTCCATACAATAGAATTCAAACAGGCCATTAGGATCCTATGCATGGTAAGGCTCAGGCCAAGACTGAATGCCAAATTAAAAATAATGGGGCACTCTCTATCCCCTGTAAGTCCCAGAGTGGACACACTTTCCATGGCCAATCCCTTTGTGTTCTTCTGGAATTGCTACCTGTTCAACCAGCAGCATCCCAGGCCTTTCTATGGCCTTTTTATGGTAATCAACCACTGGCCCCACAATGTTTAAAGTATTTCATCCTCTCTACTCTCAGTCCCACCCACCCTATTTTACAGAGAGAACAGAGGTATAGTGGGGTTACAGGGGTTGTCTGTGTTATTTAGTTTACCCGTGTGATTATCTTGTTGTAGTTGCAGAGGTGCCCAGAGCTCCCCAGGACAACCATTGCAAAGCAGGGAGCATGAATGCACCCAGGCCTCTGGAAATGTACATTTGGACTCCCCTTCCATGGCAGAAGGGGGACGGTTAACATTGTTTACTATATTTTATCCTGTGGTCCATTTATGGCTACATTCTGGTTTCTGTGTCTTCGTCTGATAGATTTTATTTGCAGTAGAATGGAAGGGATCCACATTTAAATAAAAGCTAGTATTAATAGCTTCTTGCATGCGGTCATGCTTTCTGTAACCAGATTATATTAATGTTTCTATTCAGGCCTTGAAGCTGCAAAAAGTGTCCCATCCTAATTACATAACCTCAGCTAAGGTCCCTTGGTAATAAGTGAGTGGATAAAACTCTTCCTTATGAGTTTCTCAAGAGTCAGAAAGAGGATGTTGGTATCCTGCTTATTATGCCATGTTAATTTTAAAAGGCTCTTGTCAACCAACAACCCAATAGCTTTTCTTCCCTCTGGGTTTTGTTAGGTTAATCCATGAGTCATGGAATATTTGACTACAATTTCATGAGTCATGGGAAAGGTCCATAGCCCTCTGGATGATCTTACTGTCCTGTACTGCCAGATCAAGTGTCTTCCCGATGCCTGGATATACACTGTGAATGCATCCTGCAACATTTTAGTGTTAACAAAACCAAAATCCTCTTGTGGGACACATGAGACTTAACCTGGCTTGTTAGCAGAACTACTCTCACAGCTTGCCCTAGAGAGAGCATTAGCTATGGACAGAGAATTCCTAAATCAGGGTTAGCCTTTTTCCTCCTGCTTTCACTCAGGTATTTGATTTTATTAGTGATTGTTCCTCCTTGCATTTGACAAAGAGCAAATGACAAATGCTGAGATGTGTACATTGATGATCTTTAATTGGATGTAACCATTACTGTGTTACAGTCGCTGCCAAAATCAAAGTAGTACAGAAATAATTATGAGAAATTAGGTCTTCGAAGACCTTGCCATTTACAGAGATGAGGGAAAGGAGGAGACAGAAATCTAGGGGAGTTAAGTACCTAAATATCTCTTGGAAATGCATCTCTGATTTGTCAGGCAGGTTGTCAGCAGCTAGAGATCTTTGGTCCTAGGCAAGTACTTCACCTAAACTGCATTTCTGGGCAATGGCTTTGTGAATTCATGAAGCAGAGAGCTCAGATGTTGGGGGTGGGGAGGATCAGATTAAAAATAACCCTTATTTCATTATCTCCTTAGCTCTTCCTCTTTGCTGTGGGGCAATAACTGTTGGGGTACAGATATGGGCAGGCCTGCTATCTTAGCAGATCACTGCTCTCTCTTTTTTTTTTTTTTTTTCTTTAATTAGTTTGAAAACTAATTTAGCTTTCACTAAGTTAAACAGTAAAGAAACTCTTATGATGACCCACTGGAAATTCTTCTTCCACATCACTCATTGCTTCAGGCTTCAGTGCTGGAGAATTGTCCCTCTCTTTTCCTAGAAATGTGCAAGGACGAGGGATCATTGCTTTGGAGAGTTGCAACACGAGTGCAGATCCCAGCTGTTACTCACTGCAGGGTGCATCTGTACCCAATTTTACATTTCTGTGAGGCAGCCTGTCCTTGTCAGTTGAAAAAGCTGGCTGATAACAGGTCCAGAGAAAATGCCTGAGGTTTTTTCTTCCCCAAGAGATCTTTCTTTGTATCCATAGGAGTAGGTCTTGGATGATAACCTCCAAGGTCTGAGTTTGGAGTAAACTGCTCATCTTGGGCTTTTAAAAAGTCTCAGCTTCTGCCCCAAACCAGAACACTAAAAATAAACCACAGACAGGGACAGAGAGCTGTGCATGACATAGCTTGCTCATCCAAGGCTATGCTTTGACCTTGCCTGTGTTATTCCTACCAGATGTTTGCCCAACCTGTCCCAGAAAGGCTCCAGCAGCAACAGTGCTCTGCTGCACAGGAAAGATCTCCTTCATTGCTGCTGAAGCTCATTATGTCTTATTTGTATCTCCTGTGGACATTCCTCAGTGTCACAGCTGTTATTTACCTATGTCTGTAAATAAAGAAAACTATTATTTCTGCCCTGACTTTACATGGAATGAGTAAGGCCTTGGCTGCAGCAATGTCTACTTGAAATTGTATGTGCTACTGGTCTACTTGAAAACACAGACACCTCCAAGCCAGTTAGTCACAAAGAGGAAATTTTCCCAGGGTGTAGCTGAAAGCAGTCAGCCAGCCTGAGTGAGCTGGTCCCAGGCACAGGATGCTCCTGGCCATGCCTCCCCTTCCCAGGGGCAGTGGTGCTGAAGCACCAAACCCCAGAAAGAGCCCAGCTCCAAAGAAAATGCCTGAGAACCCCATTTTTAAGCTGTTGCAGGTCTTAGACTTCACAGGTCCATGACAGAGAGGAAGAGGTGACTGTTCCTATACAGCTGCACTCTTCTCTGGCTCTTTGACGTAATCCAGAAATGAAAGGGTGTTAAACCTGCCCTCAGATGAGCAGATTTTGATGCACGAAAAAAAATGAGGCCTTTGCTTCATAACAGGACTGATATAGGCTCCTCTGGGAAGTCATTGCTGGCTTCTAATATTTTAACTTCCATAGGTGTTTTTTGTCTTAAGGCTGCTTTTGAGAAGAGGAAAGATACCTGAGGTGGTAAAGGTGACTTCACTGTCCACTTGGACTACTTTGGAAAGACTTACTTGGGCTGACAAGTTCTTTTTGACCATGATTTTCATCTCTCTTCTGGAGAAGGAGGTGGTCCTTAAATCTGGAGGTTTTTCCTGTATATGTCATGCCCCCTCCTCAGCTCGTGCTGGCCCTACCTGTCTGGAGAGGAGGGCAGGCTGAAGGCTGAGCAACCTTCTGGCCTCATGAAAGTGTGGCTCCACAGATGTGAAAGATAAGGGATGTGAGGTGAGCAGTTATTTTTGACACAGAGGTCACCAAAGCGAGGATTAGTGCTGAAGCATGTTGGAGCTGCTGCAGAGGATCCTGTTGACTTGAGTGGGCATTGGAGGGGGGTCTCAGAGGACCAGAGCAAGGGCTAAAGTGAGGTCTGTGTCCCCTTACAACAAACCCTGGCTTCACCAGGACTGACATGAGGGGCCCCGGGGACGGCACAGAGCAGAGTGTGTTTGTGGATGTGGAGGGAGATGAGCATGGGTCAGGGATGACATCTTGTAAGGAGCTGCATGATGATGCCTGCTGATTTATGGACAAGTGGTGTTCGTTTTGCCAAGAAATAGCTTCCAATTAGCCTGGAAACAGACTGCTCTGGGTGTACTCATATATTGGCAAACCTCATTTTAATATAATCGGCTGCTTGACAGGCAGGTTAGGCAATGATCCTTGATGTGAGCACTAACAGATTTGAACACTGAGTACAGTCTTTAGTGCCCAGAGTCCTCTGCCAGCCGCTGAAATGCATCTGATATGAAAATGCCAGAGGAACCAAGGAAGCCCCTTGCCAGAGCACCTTGCTGAGTATATTAAAACACCACCTTCAATAATTCATAAAGTCTATTCAGTGAAATGGTGTATATGTGAGGGGAGGGGTGTAATAAAACATCTCAGACCTGGCCTGCCAGGATAATTCAGTGGATAGTTAAATCTTTCAACAGTAGCAATCAATAAAGGGGCCCACAGAGTAAATAAATCCAGAATGTAATATGACAGGCCTATGGAAGTGCATGGAAAGTGATTCTGCCTCTCTTGTGCCACGCTGCTCCAGAAACTGGTCTTTGAATAACCTCCATGTTCCAATAGTTTAAACATCTCATCTTTCCAGCTGCGATATCTCATGTTTTGATGTCCTCTAACTGTCTTTGATTCAACTGTGTGTGAGACTGGAGGAGGGAGCAAGTGGCTGTGCAAGGCAGGGAGCAGACTGTAAACTCCATCACTTAAGTGAGTGTCTCTAGTTTCAGTGATCAGAAGGTGAGGTTGTGAGTGGAGGATCACTCCCTTTCTAAGATAAAAGCATTTTACCAGAGCTGGTAAGCTGCAGTTCCTCCTGCAGATTCCTGGTGAGGTATGAACAAATACTCTTGACATAACTTACACTGCTGCTGTAAATTTACAGATATTTTTGGGGCTCCAAATTAATCTACTCATTCAACCTCTTCAGGAATGTAAGACAAACTGGCTGTTTTCAAAACTCAATCTGGTGTGACTTTGGTGCAATTCTGCTGTAATCTCTATATTACCCTTGCTGTAACTGAGCCAGAATCAAACCTAGTAACAGTCACCTGAAAAAGGGTATGATTAAAAGATGTCATTTTAATTTTCCATTAAATTCAGCCTGCAGCTTGCCTCCTAGTCATTAGTGCTAGGCTAATATTTACTTTTACCACATACAGATATTTGTAGACCTTCCATGTATTTCTTCCACCAAACTTATTTTCAGCCAAGCACTTCATATTCTGTTCCTCCACCCCTTGATGAATCTGGCAAAAATCCCAGCATTCAGGTTAGTGTTGCCTCTGCCCAGATACTGGCGATCATGCTCAGCTATTAGGATGTTTGTGGAAAGCGGATGTGCAACTGTCTTAACATGTCTGAATTTGAATCAGATTTTGAAGCTGCACATCACCTGCTTTTCATCCAGATGTATCCTGAAACTAAGCCATACCTGAGCTTTTCTCCTGTGCTGCTCTATCCATCTTTTTTGGCTATCAAATACCCAGAATAAGTTTGAAGCATCCATTTCTGTGGAGAAAATTAATTATGCAGCAGTAGCACTGCCTAAGACTACATATCTACAACTTCATTACAGCTTATTTAAAGCTCACCTTCAGCCTTAAGCATTCATTTCACGCAAAGAGGAGATATGTGGACAGTTAGAAGGCTCCGTCCACTCAAGTTCATGTGCGGTAACTTGTCCAGTCATGTCTTGCTCACGTGCCCAAGCCTCATACCTCGGTATTTCCCTTTCTCCAGTGATTTGTTTTCCTGGCCCTTAGTGCCTCTGCCTGTGAGGTAACTGCTGCAATAAAAAGATTACACAGGAGGGCCTTGGACATTCCCTCTGCATCAAGCAGCACTTTGATTTCAAAATAGAAATACATAACAAGGGAAAGAACTTGTTCTTCATGATTGTACCTGGGCAAGGATTCCCCCACGCCTTCCCAATACGGTGACTCAGCTTCATGAGTGGCTGCAGTGAGGCTGCCGATCTCTCATCGGACAGCGTGGGGAACACTGGGATGGACTTGCTGAACTGGAAAAGCAAACCTATTAGGAAAGATAGCTGCCTGGCCACAGAGGATGCTGGTAGTAAGTAGCTAGAACTGTCTAGAAAGGCCTCAATAAACATGTCACACATCTGACACAGGTTCTTTGGGATGTGACAATGCAGGTCTTTGCTATCTAGGAGCCAACGTAAAGTGTCCCTTATCGTAGAAGACATAGTGAAATGTGTCCACCTAGAAGCTGGGTGGATGCTACGGAGGGCTGGATGTCTTTGGCTGTATCAGGATAGGACTGAAGTCTCATGTTAGTTGTCCATGGAAGCTCTGGTATCTACAGCAAAGCACACATAGCAGCAAGCAGCTGAGTATGCAGCAGTCCTCCGTAGCATCCACCCAGCTTTCAAGTCAGGCTTTGCAGTCCAGAATGAAGTCTGTGTTGCTTCAGGTAACTGGTAAGAGTTACCTTGTTTAAAACTAGTGTGGCTGTACCTACGTCAGCTTCAGTCACTCCTTGCGCTACTGGTTGGGTACATACATAATTTATTCCATAGGTTGGACTATGTTGAGGACAATTTAGCCCTAAACAGAAATCTTAATTTTGTATTTATTATAAATATTTATTCTGACTTTGCTTGTTCTTGCATAGTTCCCTCCTACTTCTGTGGTTTTGTTCAATTCCACAGCACAGAGGTGGTGTTGGAGACAATTATATCATACCCGTGCAGCCCAGAGGTAAGGATGGCACTCTTGGATTCCAGCAGGTAGAAACAGTCATATCTATGACAACTGATTAAAACATGGTATTGGAAGAGAGTATCATTTGAGTCACCAGACTATCAGTTGTCTGCTGTTTCCCTTCATGAGTGAATTAGAAAAAAAAGAATGAAGTTGTATTAAATAAATAATAATAAAAAAAAAATTTCAAGAAAATATTCTAAGCTTTCCCACAGTTGGGTGTATGCTTATATTGTTCTCCACCCATCATAAATCACAGCAGTAGATCTTCCCCCACTCATGTTTTGCATTAGTAAATTGAACTATATACTCTGTCCCGTCAAAGATTAATGCCTCCATCTGAGAAGTAGATGAGTACGTGCTGGTGGTAGTACTTTCATCATTAGCAAATGGGAGACTGTGGGAGGAGAACAGAATTGAATGTGTTGGATGTTGGCCTAAACATACTCTCACTGAATTCTGGACATCAGGGAAGAATTGATAGAGCATAAGCATTTAATCAGCAAAACCAGGGAAAAAAAAAAAATTGAGGAATCCTATTTTTAATTAACAAGCTTTTCAGCCCTCTTTGTTCCCAAACGAGCAAATGTTTTGCTAATACCATGTGTCTGCAGAGTGCACTCCAAAAATCTCCAAACTGTATTTGCTGCCAAGTAGCATTACACGTTGTTAGTTGTCTGTGGGTAGGATTTTAAACCTCTGTACAAGTCTGAAATCTTTTCACTAGTCTATTTTTGGAAAATACATTTGAGAGACATTTAACTGCTACAAATGTAGAACTGTCACTTCAAAGAAAGTGTCGTGCCTTGTGTGCGCAGGGAATCCAGCACAACTCGGTCCTGATCCCTGCAGAGACCTCACAATTGTTATGCTGCTTTGAAGTTCCACGTACTCACCAGAAATCTATGCAGTGAGTTTGCTTAAAAACAAACAAGGTTTGCTTACAATAAAAATGAAATGTCAATAGGGAGGAGGCTGACTTTGCCACCTGGCTCTGCATACAGCTGCATGCAGAAAGCTACCTTGGAACCCACGTTTAAGCAAAACTGATTTAAGTTAAACACTTTTTTTTTTCCACAGCCAACAGCACGTGAAGGAACAAACAAGCACACAGAGTACAGAACACAGAACATTCATTGCCGTGATATTTTGGCCTCTAATTGAGCAGCAGTCGTATCAACTTCCTCCTTCGCCCGGCGCTAGGACTGCGTGTCTTTGCTGAGCTAGGAAAGTAAAGGCAGAAACACCTGTGGTCACTAGAGATTTAACCGCAGCTCTCGCAAGAGTGCATTTGCTAACCATGGTGTCCTGGCTGTTTTCCAGTGAAGAGGGATACAAGGTTTTGCCTGCCTAGAAATCATCTAAAAAGTTTCAAAACTTTTTTTTTTTTTTCTTCTTCCTGCCTTAAACTTTTGCAACTGTTATCCTCTGCATTAGAGACGGTGGCTTTTAACAACTGATAAAATAAATTCCTTTGGCATTTGCCAAGTAGTTTGATTTTTTTTTTTTTCCCAAGTTTGATGGCATTTGCCATTTTTAATGGTTTCTGTGTTCATTTTTGAATTAACCCCTTGTGATCACTGACAAAAGCCTGAAATTGTAGACCTCATGGATGGCACAGGCCTAGAAGTGAAAAAGAAAACAAGTAATTAAGTATATATTTGGGGTTTTTTTTTAAGTAATTTTAAAATTAATTTTGCTGAAAATACAAAGGTGCTCTAGTCTTGTTTTGGTTTACAGGCTACTTCAACAGATTATGGTAATTCCCATTATAATACACATTAATACCCTTCTTACTTACACAGTTCCCACCAAGCACTAAATAACTGCTGGGATTTGAGATGCAAATTACTAGCAGACAGGCACTGCTACTTTGGTATCAGCGTTTGCTTTATGTTGTCGTTGTTCCACCAAAATTTTAAGCACAGGGTGGTACCTGGACATGACTTATCTCATAACCAAGGGCAATGGACCGCAGGCCAGACGTTGTTATCAGTCAGCTACTGCTTTTGTGTAGAAAACAAGGCCTGATGCTGTGAGGTGTGGCTTGTTCCTAAATTTCCTAAAACAGTGATAACCGCAGAGGCTCAGAGACACAGCATTGAGCACCGTGATGCTGAGCACCCTCCACGCTGGGTGTCAGCAAAGCAAGAGCAGTGAGTGTTTGGTATTGACACAGGTCAACACACAGGTCGATACGGCGTAATTGTGTAAAAAGCAAACTTCAGAGTGGAACGTGCGAGCAGAGGCGCTGCCCATGACACGCACTGTTCTTGCTGCAGCTGGAATACGATGTTCTGCTTTGGACATTTCGATAAGGACGCAGACAAACTGGAGTGAGTGTGCGAGTGCTCTGGGTACCACCGCTGCTGGCAGGAGTGGGTCTGAGCAGCCTGGAGCAAGGGATGGGTCGACCATGTGGGAGGTTCCTGCAATGGAGGGGTGCACACCCACAGGGCAAAGCCCGAGGGGTGCTGCACAGTGAGATGGAACAATGGCCCAAACCAAGCAGCCGGCTCAGGCTGGGAAAGGTTTCTCTTTGCAACTGTGATTGCACATGGAGCTCTGGAGGAGGCTATGTGGAAGGGTTCCTCTGAGGAGAGCTTGAGGGAGGTGCCCCCCTTCACTGCACAGCCTGGAGGCCTGGGGAGCTCCCCTCTGAGAATGCAGGGATGGGGACGGAGGAGCGATGCGGGGACCAGGACCAGGGCTCGCCTGCTCCCCCGGTCCCCGCTTGGGCCCTGTCACCGATCCTATGGTGCATTTAAAAAATAAAAAAATCACCCGAACTGACCCATTTCTTTAGGTGTCAGAAACATTCCTCCAAGGCTCGAGGAGGTGGATGGCAGGAGGCCTCCCGCTCCCGCCGAGGAGCAGGGGGCACGGGGCCCGTGCGCACCGCTGACTCAGGGCCGGCGGCGCCTTTAAATGTGCCGGGCTCGGCCCCCTGCGCCTCAGGTGGCCGCCGCCGCCACCGCCTCCGCGCCTGCCTCCGACACCGCCCCCCCCCTCCCGCAGCGGGCACCGCGCTTGCGCCGCGGCCGGCACTCTGCTCTGGGCCGCGCCGCCCTCCGCAGAGCTTTGTGTGCGCCCGGGCGGGTGGCGAGGCCCGGGCTGAGCGGCGGGACCTGCGGGGTGACCCCCGGCCCCGCTGTGTACAAAGGAGTCGGGGGGCGCGGGTGGCCGTTAAGGTGGACTCGCCGCTTAAGGTGGACCGTTCCCGTAAGGTGGACCGGGAGTTAAGGTGGATCGCGCTTAAGGTGGACTCTCCGCGAAGCCGCGCCTGCGAGGCGGGGAGGGCCGGAGCTCGGCATGGGGAGCCCCGCCTGAAGCGGCCGCCGGAGGAGCCGCGCCGGTCTGTGCTGAGGAAGAGATGGGGAAGGCCCGCTGATGAGGAGACAACTTCTTCCCGGCCTCTAACAATGACCAGCTCCCGGCCGCTCTGCAGGAAGAGGCAGCCCATGGACGAGGGCGAGGTGGGGGAGAGGAGCCCGGCGCTGAGCTGCCGGGGGCTGGCAGGAGAGAGGCTCCCCCCCGACAGCGGGTCCCCAGCTGCTGCCTGCTCTGCGGGGGGGGGGAAAAAAGGGGAGGGGGGGGGGGGGGGGGGGGCGGTGGGGGGGGGGGGGGTTGTGTGTGTGCTCCCTTGTGTTTGGATTGGGAGAGGTTTAATTCTCTTTAAAGGGAGCTCCTTCATCAGCGCCATCCTCCTCCTCCCCGTCCCTTTGCAGCTCTGAAGCCGTCCCGGCCGCAGTCTCCCCGCCGGCCCCGGGGACCCCCCGGCGCAGCGCCATGGAGACGGTGGGAAAGTTTGAATTCAGCAGAAAGGACCTGATCGGGCACGGAGCCTTCGCTGTCGTCTTCAAAGGCAGGCACAAAGAGGTGAAATTTTTTTGTTTGTTTGTTTTGTTTGATTGTTTATTTATTTATTTGCTGGTTTGCGCCGAGCTGGGCGCAGCGTCCCGGTCACCCCGTCCGCGCTGGGCTGCGGTAGCTATTCTTAGTCTGGGCATCATCCCCAGGCTCTGGGGCATCTCTGACGGTGGTAGACATATTTATTATCTTTTTACGGTTGTTCTCCCTGGAGTTGCTTTGGGAAGCAGGCGGGTGTCCCCAGCCGGAGCCGGGTAGGGGGCTTCACCGTGCGGGTGGGCAGAGCGGGGCTGGGGCCGGCAGCCTGCGGCCCGGTGTCCGCAGAGATGTCCTGGTCACCACAACCGGCCCCTTCTGTGACAACAAGCGAAAATTCACCCCCCACACGCACCCCGTGTGTCAAGTGTTCAGAGAGAGGGCTTTTGCTCTGGGGTTCTTTTGTTTTTTGTTTTTTTTTTTTTTTGGTGTGTGTCTGTGAAGTTTTGTCCTTCTTCGCTTCATTTTTCCAAGAGGAGGGGAAATAGCTCACGGGTAAATAAAAGGAAACCGATCTGGTGGTGGATTTTCCATCATTAGGGCTTGGGATAAGCCATGGCTCCCACAGTACGTTTATTTCTAGTGATTAAATAAGAGGATAACCATTGTATAAAGTTGTAGCAAAAACCCAAACCTTGGGGTTTTCTCCTTGGGCTGACAAGTGTGATCTGGGAGAGGGCAAGTCTGAACAAGTGAAGGATAGGCATTAGGATATAAAGTAAGAGGCCTTTACCAGTGCTGCAAGACACTTCTTTCTGTAGTATTTGTAACCTGTTAAGCAGCTGCTTATCCTAATGTAAATTAACGGTGAAATTTACATTTATCTTTGAATTACATATGAACTCTTTCAGAAACCTGAGCTGGAAGTAGCTGTGAAATGTATTAACAAGAAGAACCTTGCAAAATCTCAAACTCTGCTGGGCAAGGAAATAAAAATACTTAAGGTAAAGGCAGACTGACTTGTTTTCTTCAGTCTTTGTTCTGTTTGCCCTTTGTTGCTCCTAGCTTATGGTCTTTGTTTTACTTTTTCTAGGAACTGAAGCATGAAAACATCGTTGCCTTGTACGATTTCCAGGTAAATACATTCAGTTACAGCAAAACATTCTGGATTTGGGAGAGGTTGAATGGAGTTTGTGGAATTTCAGTTCTTAACAGATGTTTTGTAATTAAGTGTGTATTCTGGGAGTAAAAAAGTAGACCCCTGATAAGTTAGGGAAAGAAACAAACATAGTTGAGGAGGTCAGGTATGATTTGTTGTCTGGACCATGGAACTCTTACACAGTTGAGAGTTGAAGTGGGAGCTCCTGCTCTGAGGATGTTACGCAGCGAAAAGCAGTGTTGTGAATGTCTGTGTTGCAAGCTCTGTGTTCTCAGAATGTTAGAAATAAAATGACAGTAGTTATTCTTGGCATGCCTACCTTTTATTTTCTTTCTCCGGTCTGGATACATTCCCTAAGAAAATTTCTTTTTCCTAGGCAATGTAAAAATAGTGTAAGCATGACTTTGTAGCATATGATTGTCTTCAGTTCCAGAGGATTTTCATTTGCATTTTTCTGCTGCCCTTGTGGCAATCACTAAGTGTTAAAAATTGCAGCAGACATTTTTAGATCATTGTGGTTTCCCGCAGTTGCTTTTTCATTCAAAGTCGGCTCCGAAGATCTAGTCTAAGGAGCTAAAACTGATCGCCTCTGAAACCCAAGTTATGCAATTACTTCCCCCCCCCTCTTGAATTTTTAGGTAAAAAAAAAACAAAACCCAAACCCAGCAGGCTCATAGGGCAAGTTTTCTTTGACGCTGGTGATGCTTAGGACCCCAGGGGCTACGATGGGCCCTGTGCCTGCGGGTGGCGGGCTGGCCGGTGCGTGGCACCGGGGTGCGGGCTGTGCCACGCCGAGGGCCGGCCCTCGCCATCGGCTGGGGGCCCGCTGGCTCCTCCGGACCCCCGGCGGCTGATCTGGAGCTGCCCGCCCGCTGCCGCTATCACGTGTCCCGCGGGCCGCCGTGTTTGTTGACATTCCTCCTCCTCCCCTGGATTGGCTCCGGTGGCCTCCGCGTCACCCGGACGCGGGTCGCAGTCGGTCGGGACCGCCCGTTTGCAAGGCCTGCTGGGTGCCGGAGGCGGCCCGGGGCTCTGCCACCCGCCCTGTGCCTCCCGGCGGGATCCAGGGGCTGCCGGGGGCCAGCTCCGCCCGTGGGGTTCGATGCCGGGTGTTGCTCTGGCGAGAGGTGGACGAGAGGCTGCAGGGCACCGGGTTGCTTCTCGGAAGGAGCCTTGGGTAGCAGGCCAGCCGTGCAGCTCTGAACCAGCCTCGGAGCTGGTCTGCAGAGCCTTTGTCCTGCTGCTGGCTGGGGGAGTTCCCTCTGGGCATTAGATCTCATTTCTTTTCATTCTCCTAAGTTCACGTAATAACTTTCCAGTTGAGGGAGCGAGTGGCAGCTCCTGTGCTTCCTTCTGTAGTTTGCATTTGTGTGAAGCATTATGCTGCTGGATTTGCTTAGTGCAGATCTTTCAAAACCTTTGTTCATGTTCTGTTCCTCCCCCTCCTTCAAGTAACTGCTGGGTAGGAAACAGCTTAAAGACATTTCCTGCAAAAGGAGTGATTTCTTCACTATTACAACTGCAGCAATGCATTTTTCTCCTGATGTGATGGCGGATGAGCTGTGGTTAAATCCTGCGTGTAGCAGTGTAGCCTGGCTCGATATTAGCAAGAAGCTGTGCAAGGTACCACAAAATGGGAACTTGAGAGTGGTCCTGGGCTTGAGGCATGCCCAGGTATATGTTTAGTTACCAGATTTGTCAGAACGTCCTTGTATGACCTGGATAATTTGATTTCTTGGACAAAATGAGGCGACTTAGGTGGTGTCGGATGTTCTATGGTGCCACCAGCCTGTGGAGTGTTCTCTGGTGTAAGGTGATCTGTTGTCAGACAAAGTCTGATGTGGTCCACCCACACAGGTTCTGTGTGGCTGTGTTTGGCCTTGCTCTCTGTCTGCTTAGGAGTTGTATGAGGGTAAATTATCTGCAAAGGTGAAAGTGCAGGTCTGTGGAAGGCTGGCTTCAGCCCACCTTTCCTTACTTGGTGCAGACAACTACTTATAGCTCGCCTTGTTCCACTGATAGAAGATCAGTTGCTTCATTCATAGCCGTATACATACATATCTACTCTCAAAAATGTCATAGTTGCAGTTAATTGAGGCCTTATTTTTAGGCTTTCTAAAACTGAAGAGGTTTATTCTTATGTTACAACATCACAGAGCAAAAAGGAAAAGTTTCTCTCTGTGAATCTTGATATTTCTCTGCAGCTTTGTCTGTCTTGCATTTTGTCATCCCTTCCCCTGCACCTCCTGTCAACAGTGACTTTAACTTTTACTCGCATGTTCCTTACACACAAGGAAATGGTTGCCAAAACCACAGCAGCTGTAAGCAAGAGATTACACCCAATGATGCTTTAGTTTGCATTTTCCTGGTTAAAAGCTAATGTTAACCAGGCCTCATACAACTCGAGAGTTTTGATGCGATGCCAGATTTGCCCCGGACAGACACTTGTTTTGCTGATGTTTAATACTGTCAGCAGCTCTCACCCTGGAACACTTATTTTATCCTTCAGGTCCAGGAAAATTGCTGTGTTCCTCCTGGTTTCATAGATCTTTGTGATACTGCTTCATAAATAATGACAAAATAAGAAGCCTCCAAGGAATAAATGGTAAATGGTGAATATTTAATGTATAAAAGTGCAGCGCCTGGACTCTTACAGATCTCCTCACTGGAGTCCTAAGAGCAGCAGCATTACATGAGAATGGCTCACAAAATGAAATATGCACATTCCCATTATTATGTGCTCATGTATTAATGAGAGGTGCTGTGAATAGTCTTGGAGCCTGATGCGAGAACCCCTGCTCAGAAAGAGCATCAATCATCGTATTGTGTTTCTAAAAGTACTCTCTATTTAGTGTCTGTATGGAGCTGTGGTGCAGATCTTACCTAGGCTCAGGAGATATTTGGCATGCAGTAAAAACGGTGTTCCACTATATTCAGAGTGCGTTAGTTGCTACTGAACAATCCCTGACTTCTCAGCTGGTTTGGAAAAGGGGCTGGAATTGAGGTCTCCAGATTGCAGCAGTCAAGGAGAGTACTGAGTCTAGAGGGACATCTGGATACCAGACGTCTTTGAAGACAGCCAAATGTTCCTTAAGGTGGAAATTGGTGACAACAAGGATACAAATGATGACTTCTGCCAGATGAGGACGTGCTCTGGCAATTGAGGTTTCTTGGAAAATGGATTTCCAGAACTCTTGAGGATCAGCTCAACTCTTCACACCCGTTGACACCAAAAGCTTATCAGCATGTGGTTTGGCATACGGGTCTTGCTTTCGTTTCTTTTGTGGTTCAGGATGTTGATTCTGTGATCAGAGACTACTTGGTTAGCCAAGGAGGTTCAGTGATGGAAAGGTAGCTCCTGAACTTACCAGATCCTGGGAGCACTGTGCACTAGACAGCTTCTTCCAGCACTAGTGTAAAGTGTTTTTAGATGAAAGTAACATCTCTCAGGTGTTGGGATGTTCTGGGTATGTTTTGTTCCCTGTCCCTGCCCCTGGAAAGTTGGTTGTTACATTGTCAACTGAAGATCTCACATGTGGATGTGTTGGTGCTAAGGTGAAAAATCTGCTGTTCCTGGATGTAAATCATGCTTTGGACATTAGAAAGTGTTTTCCTGCATGGAACAGGAAGAAGGATTGTTTAACTGGCATGTTTTCTCTAGTTGTATGCTGTGATCTGAGCTTGCTTCCTAAAGCAGCCTAGTTACAGCTATGCTTTTGTGGGTATCAGCTGGTTTGTTTTTTTTTTTTTTTCTTAAGGCTTTTTTTTTTTCCTAACTTTTCCATGGTGGGATAGAGTGGTTGTAGAAACAGCTGTTAACAGCATGCAGGGCACTGCGCTTCTGAGTTTTTGGCTCAGCATAGGTTACCTGGGCATCTACTTTCCATAATTTTACATCTAGTTGGCTTATTGCACTCACCAGCTCGGGCTGAGTTGAGAGTAATGCTTAACTCTTGCAATACAGTACAAAAGTATTTCTTCTGGGGTGACTGTATCACCTGGAGCTCCTGGAGACAAAGAACACAGAGTCCTAGCAGCGCAGTTTTTCTCCTGCACATGGATTAAGGCATGGGTGGCAGAACAAACACTTCTCAGCTTAATGATCAGTCACCCCGCACTGGTCTTGAGAGCCAAGTAATAACAGGCTCGTTCTGTTGTTGCTGCTGTCCTTGTGATCAATAGGACCGTGGCTGTTGGGCTGCAATGTTCTGTTGTTCTGTCTGCACCATCACCCTTTTCTGACGGGGAGCCTTTAGCTGCTCG
This sequence comes from Todiramphus chloris collaris, assembly GCA_025345505.1. Lineage (NCBI taxonomy): Eukaryota > Metazoa > Chordata > Aves > Coraciiformes > Alcedinidae > Todiramphus > Todiramphus chloris. The sequence continues at coordinate 6,636,279 of JANVCC010000060.1, forward strand.
TCCGCATCTTGCATACGTGCCTCCTGCTGTCCCCTGGGACCTCTGGAGCTCTGCGTACGGCAGTGTCCTTTGGTGTGCCCTCCAGCACCACTCGCTCCTGCTGCAGCGCTTCACGGGTGAGCGTGATGCCAGATGAATCAGTGTTGCTGCAGTGTCACCTCCTTGCCTCACCACCTCTCGTGCCACCTAATGCAGGAACTTCTGTTCCTCAGGCACTGCTGTTCGGATGCCCCGTCTTGGGAGACAGGGCTCCGCTGTGACACTTGGAATGACTAAGGAGACAGTCTGTGTCTGGGAGATCACACTCCTGAGGTCAGGCTGCCTGCCTCGTTAAATCCTGGTTTAATTCCATCCCCAAGCGAAGCTGGCAAGTTGCCTGGTGAGTGGGTGTAAAGTGCAGATGTCTCTGAACTGCCAGGCAATCCTCTTTCTGGTTGTGCTGTGGACAAGAACGGGGGCGTCTGCTGCCCTGCTCCATCAGCATCCTCGCATCTGTTGAAAGGAGTCGCTCTGTTACTGAAGATTGGATCTGGCTTAATTTGGAGCTAGAAGAGGAAAGGGACAAAGACCCAACCGCCCTCTGCTAGTTGTTTTGTAGGATGAGGCCTGAGAGTTTAGTGGGCCAAAATGGCTGTGTTTATGGGGAGGAGGGAATTTTGTAGTCTTGAACTCCTATTTAATGTCAGCTTCCCTATCCGAGTACCCCCCTGTGCAGGTCAGACATCTAGCAAATGATGCCCACTAAACATAGACCTCAGAGGAGTCACAGGCTTTTTTTAGAGGGAGTGGTCTTGTTGCATTTCTGAAGTTATGATCACTGTTTTACTCATCCTGTGTGTAAAGCACATACCTGTGTTCCTCTCACATGATTAGGATGTCATGGAAGAGCCGGCGACGTGGAAGTTAATAGCCTTTAAAGCTACTGTGGAAGGTAGCATTACTCAGACTCTAATGACAGATTAAGGAATGTTTCCCAGGAGTAATCAGAAACTGGTAGGCTGTTGTGTTCACAGTTTGACAGCAAGGCTCTGGTAACGGCTGAGGTGCTATTTGTGCTGCTCTTCTTGAATCTCCATCAGTGTTTCCATTATGAAAATTTCCACTGTTTAAATCCTTGTGATGCTTAAATGCATTTGGTTCGAGCGAGTAAAGTAAGGAGGTGGAGGTTTGGAAGATGGATGGGAAGAGGTGCTTCCTAATCAGTGGCTGGGTGGGATTAAATTCAGATGGAGAATCACTGTTCAAACTTCTTTCAAATATTTGTAGGTCCCAACTGAAGCCCAGTTAAAAGATTTAATTTTGTGCCTGGACTGGACTTGACCCTAAACTGAGAAACTGCAATAAAACTGTGTTTCAAAAGCTCATCTCTGTGCTCAAGCCTGCATAGAGAATTGGAGATACCATTCACTTGTGTTGTCTTCCCTTTTATTCTCCCTTTCCTGCAACCCCTGCCTTCCCAGCAGTTGATACCAGCGGAAAAGCTTTTGTACAACAGGCCGACTAGCAAACAGACATAGGGCTGGTGTTGGTGGTAGGGGTCTGAACTGGATGGCTCGAGTTTGCTTTGGGGAAACTCCTAGAGAAGTTCTGGTCCTCTGAAGCAGACGTGTCCTCTCTGAGGCAGACTGCCTTCATCCCACGGCACGCAGCGAGAGGCAGTGGGAAATGGGAAGCTAAGGACAGGGGTGGTCAGCAGAGGTAGTGGTCTTTGAGCTGCAAAGTCAAGGGGAGATTTTGTTTTTATTTGGTTTCATTTTGTTTTCAAAATAGCATACTTTCTTGCTTGTTGTTTTCTGTTGATTGGGTGGGTTTTGTTTTGGTTTGTGTTTTTTGCTGTTATTTGTGTTCACGTAGCGATAGTGAATGGCAAACTGGATGGAAAGTGAATGAGTTATGTGGTCTTCCAAGGCAATGTTGCCCAGCTACAGATCTAAACATACTTTGCTTAAGAGAAGCCGTTCTTAAGTGTCTTCAGATGTTATGGTTCCTCTCTGAGAAATATAATAATAAATGTCTGCATCAGAATCCGGGGAAGAGCCATGCCAACAGATAGCTATAGAACCTCTTCTGTGCTCGGAGTATAGCAAAGGAGTGCTTTAACTGTGTGATGTCTCCTGCTTTGTGGTGTGCAGGCCTTAAATACCACGATTAAGAGATGCTCTCAATATGCAAAGTGAGGATCTCAAAGCTGCCTTTGTTTATTAAGCAAGGTTATTTCAAGGAGCGCTGATAGAAATGAATCAAATTCTGCATCACTGGTTGTTTAGGGCAATAATGTTCTGTCTGGCTGCAGTAGCACCTGGCTTGTCTCCTAGCATCAGAATAACATGAGGAATTAGGTCAGCTGAGCTGGCATGCTAGAGATCAAACAGACAATGTAGTTCTGGTGGGGGGAATGAAGGATGCAGAATTTAAGTCATTAGAGATCCTATTTAGCAAAGCGTCTTACATCTCCAGGAAGGGAAAGCCTCCCAGCTGGCTTGGTAGGTGCAGGTCACCCAGAGGAAGAGAGCTGGTGGCACAGTGGGAAACCCCTCAGATTGCAGCCAAGGGTGAGGTGGTGTCAGGCAAGCTGGGACACAGCCCTGCTGGGTGCTGGATGGGTCTGGAGCAGTCCCTGTGCGCACAGCTGGGCAGTTGGGCTGCTCTCTCTGGAGGCTTCTTCATTTGCATTTCACTTGTATTTTTATCATTTACTTGGCAATTGTAGGCAGCATGTTAAATATCTTAAAGCATATTTGGTTCTGGTCGTTTAAATACTGCATGTTCCAGCCCATGTTACCCTGACTTCTGCTAATTGGATTTTTTTCCCCTCTAAAATTAAGACCATTTTTCTTTGAAAGAAAGCCCATGTGGTTTTTTTTTCCTTTAAACTCCTTATTATAACACCTTCATGCTGTGTGTTTCTTTTCTTAAATCTGGTAAACTAAGTATGGAATAAATGAGTGTAAAAGAGAAGACTTGCAAGGGCCAGTCAGTCACGTAGCTGCCCTAGGGAGCCCTGTAGAGGTTGGGCATCGAATTTCCAGAGTTGCTTAAAAAAAAATGAAAAAAACCTGCAAGTTATCAGACCGTGTTTGGGATACACTGTTAAAAAACAAACAAGCTCTTCCCAACTTTATAGTAGAACTACATTAATTGCTTCTAAAACTAAACTTGCAGAATGAGTCGCTTTGCTTGTATTTGCACGTGTCTCAGTAAGTGAATGTGGCTTAGTGAGCGTGTGATTAAAACTGTAACGTTCACTCCTGTAACCCACCTTATTGTCCACCTCGACCCACAGCACTCCCCCCGTGACTCCTGCTCTTTAGGCAGGCTCAAAACACGCAACCTTATGGTATGCAAGGATTTTGCTCCAGTAAATGTGACTGAGCTTAAGATAATTGGGGAATTCAACCTTAAATGCTCATATTACAATATGACTGTGAGACAGAAAGGAGCTGAGGAATAAATACAGAAAAGCAAATCAGATATTCAATATTTTCATAATTGTAGAATTCTGCAGTTTCTGCTCTTTATAGCATTAACGTAACGTATTGCTCTTTGCAAAAAGGAGCTTGCTTTTGTCTAAGGCCTCTTGGTCTTTCTGCCTCTTGGCCAAGGGGTGACCATGTCTTTCCATGTCAAAGTCCAAGTTCTTCAGGATTCTGCTACTTTTCCCTCCTCAGTCTCTTATCCTTGCTGGGCTGCTGAGGCCGCTGCATGCAGATGTGCCCCTTGCTGCATGCAGATGTGCCCCTTGCTGCATGCAGATGTGCCCCTTGCTGCATGCAGATGTGCCCCTTGCTG